>JAJGOT010000697.1:0-105000 GCA_022457155.1 Cladopsammia gracilis
TCCATCCTCCCCTTCCGCCAATGCCATCCCCGGGTAAGCCTGGTTAGACCGCCGCCTGGTTAGACCGCCACCTGGTTAGCTCAGTGGATAGAGTGCCGGTCTGCTGAGTGGGAGGTTGCGGGTTCAAACCCTGGCCGGACCAACAACCAGGGACTTTAAATAACTCGTAAGATCATGCTGGCTGTGATCAACACCTTGTCTCAGTTCAGATGATCGTGTCATTGAGCGGGTCAATTGAAGGGGATGTAAAGGAACCCATGACATTGTTCGATAAGAGTAGGGCACAGAGTTCCCAATGTCATGGCCTATCTGACTTTGCCGTCATTGGTCTGGGTGGGTGGGGTGAGATCGTACATGGACTGAAGTGGCTGCAATTTGTGCCTTTTATGCTGACGTCCGATCTCACCTCTCTGGTCCTCCGTAATTCAGCTACGTGCTGCAATGGAGGAAGTGGCACCAGATTTTTTGTTTGTTTGTTTGTTAAAAGCAGGTGACCGTTATACATAGCATGGGCTCAATGTACACTCACCCTCTCCTCACCTACACTGTAGGCATTTTGCTTCAGTGACCTCCCACCCCCTGCATCCAACTCCCTGCCCTCCCCTTCTTTCAACGCCATTCCCAAGGGTAATGCAGATGACCATTATATATGACAGGGTCAATGTTAGCAGCTGATCTGGCAATCTAGGAGGGGGGCATTGGGGCCTATAAGAAACCGGAAAACCGCTCAAAATTTCCGTGAAAACCGAAAAACCGCAATAAAAATCGATCAAAACCGAAAAAAAACGCCGAACATAATGATCAAAATAGCAATTTCGCAAACCTTAAACCCATGACCCTTGATACCAAAGCGAAATATAACTACAGTTGAACCGGTACGTAACGGCCCTCACCCTCTGTAAGCGATTTCTATGAGCTCATCTTTCTTCTTTCATTTTTAAGCTATTGCAATAGAATTAGGCAAAACTTCTACTGCCTTTTGTGGGCCACTTTCACGGCAATGTCACTTGGATGGCGCATCATGTGAACTTTCACGGATTGATCGAGCGGGTTAAATAAAAAGGTCTGGAAACTAGGAAGCGAAAAACCAAAACCAAAAAACCGCATTTCTTTTTCATAAAAACCGAAAACCAGATGTTTAAAAAGGAAAAACTGAAAACCACAACGGATACAAAAACCGAAAAAACGGAAATTTTGAGTGCAAAAACCGAAAAACCGATCTAGAAAATGACAAAAACCGAAAACCCCAATGCCCCCCCTCATCAAGCGATCAAGTGAAATTACGTCCACTGATATTAAACTTGTTCAACACTAATTTGCGTATTCACAAGTTAAAAAAAACCTGTATTCCGTCTAACTCTCCTGTGTGAACTCTTCTTGTAAAGTGACCACTTCTCTAAGGGTCATTTTAGATGGTACAACTCTTCTCTTACAACTGTTGCGAGACACTTTTGTAGTGCACATTGCTCTTTTCATGTCAGAATTGCAAACAACACAGCTCATGCTACATTAAACTGTTAACAGTCCCCTATTATTCTCTGTGTCCATCAAGTGTAATCATTCAATTCGCCTTAAGCTGCCATCTTGAATGTCATGGCACACTAAAATCTGGGGTGAGTAGACAAAGTATCATAATGCTATAAATCCAGATATTACACATAAAAATATGTGAAAGACTGTTTTGCAGTAATATGAGCAAATAAGCCAGTTAAATCTAAAAGGAAGCTTATGACAGTGGATTTTTTTCACTCACCCAAAGAGCCAGGGCGTCCTTGATTGTTGTTCCCTTGGACTATAAAAAAGCTGGAATAACTCAGGCACTTCTTTAAACTATCTCAGAAACAGCAAACCTTTTAAATTTTGAGAAAAACACTTACCATATCTGTGAAAATTACAGGTGTAGACAAATGTTTACGTCTTTCACTATTGCTCGAAACCACCAGTAAAGTCAAGATGGCGATCACCATGGAAATGTGCCTCTATGAACTATGGGAACTAAACATATACTGCGTTCTGATTGGACAAGAAGTAAAAAATGGCGGACCAGCAGTACTTCCAGCTCAGTGCTGAAAATCGTGGAAAATATGGGTGAAAGAACTAAATTTCTCGCACCAAAGTTGTGGGCACGCAGAAATGGAAGACTCTGCCGTCGTAATTCAGTTGAAGATCCTCCCAAAATTCATTATAATTTCTCAACTTGCTGGAAAAAACCTCGAATGAAGAAAAGCTCAGCAGCTTCCATTCTAGGTCTTCTAGACTTACCCGAAGAATGTTTAGTTACTGTGTTCGAAAACCTTGAAGCTCACGAGATTTGTAACGCTGCCAGAGTATGCAAGAGGCTTTACTACCTTTCTTGGAATCCTACATTGTGGAAGTCTATCGATCTTTCGTTTCAGAATTTCCCGATTTTGTTTTGTGCTTCTCAGACATCTTCTCATGACAGGGATACAAACTACTTAGGTTATTGCAGCTGGAAAGAAGTGATCAAAAAGACCAAAAGGCGAATGTTGTTTGCATCGTTTCTTTCCGCAAGAAAGGCTGCATTAACTAAAATTCTTGGTGACTTCAATATTTTTACCGAGACGGACATGTTCATTTGTCTTCTCAGTAACTGTAATGTAACTAATTTGAAACGCCGTGTCTAAATGCCCGGCAGCCGGGCACGGTCTCAAATAGACTAAATGCCCGGCAGTCAGAAATTTTCACAAAATTTTCACTGAATGGCTCTTTCAAACCTTTTGAGAGTATTCGATGTTCGTTTAGAAATGTCAAGCGCTTTTAAAAATTATTTTTCTTTTCCAGTTGACGAAATATCCAAGCTTGGGCATACTACAAGATCGCTATGTTCTCGACACTTAGAAAATTTCTGCTGAGACTCGCAGTCAGACATTTTCACCGAATTTCGACTGAACGTCTCACTCAAACCTCTTAAGAGTATTCAAAGTTCGTTTAGAAATGCCATGCGATTCCTAAAATTATTTTCATTTTCCAGTTGACGAAATATCCAAGCTTCGGCATACTATGAGATTGCTATGTTCACGACACATTTCTGCAGACTGCCGGGCACGGTCTAAAATAGACTAAATGCCCGGCAGTTTAAAATGCTGATTTCTGAAAGGCTCTTTCAAACCTTTTGAGAGTATTCGATGTTCGTTTAGAAATGTCAAACGATTCCCAATATTATTTTGCTTTTCTGGTTGACGAAATATTTAAGCTTCGGCATACTATATGACACTTCAAAAATTTCTGCAGACTGCCGGGCACGGCCTCAAATAGACTAAATGCCCGGCAGTCAGAAATTGTCACAGAATTTCTACTGAACGTCTGACTCAAAACACTTCTCCAGAAAATCCTCTCTTCTTCATCGTAACCAGTCGCTTTCTAGACAGTTTCTAACCTCACGTGTTGTGATATTTCACGCCAGTTCAACGTGAAATGTCGTCCCGTCACGCTGGTTCAGCGGCCTGCGAGTAGCTTTTGTGCTTGGCTACAGTTATCACGCCACCATACTGACGACTGTCACGAACACTATTATACAGCCTGTGCACATGTCGTACATAGCCCTTTATAATACCCTGCTGAAAAATAGGCTACAACACGACGATAGATCCCCTGTTAATATTGGAGTTGATTTTATCGAAAACCGGCCTTAAAAATTCTCTGAAATCAGCATTTTAAACTGCCGGGTATTTAGTCTATTTGAGAAAACAGGACGAATTTTATGGTATACCCAAGCTTGGATATTTCGTCAACTGGAAAATCAAAATAATTTTGGGAATCGCTTGACATTTCTAAACGAACATCGAATACTCTCAAAAGGTTTGAAAGAGCCTTTCAGTGAAAATTCTATGAAAATTTCTCACTGCCGGGCATTTAGTCTATTTTAGACCGTGCCCGGCAGTCTGCAGAAATGTTGTGTCGTGAACATAGCGATCTCATAGTATGCCGAAGCTTGGATATTTCGTCAACTGGAAAATGAAAATAATTTTAGGAATCGCATGGCATTTCTAAACGAACTTTGAATACTCTTAAGAGGTTTGAGTGAGACGTTCAGTCGAAATTCGGTGAAAATGTCTGACTGCGAGTCTCAGCAGAAATTTTCTAAGTGTCGAGAACATAGCGATCTTGTAGTATGCCCAAGCTTGGATATTTCGTCAACTGGAAAAGAAAAATAATTTTTAAAAGCGCTTGACATTTCTAAACGAACATCGAATACTCTCAAAAGGTTTGAAAGAGCCATTCAGTGAAAATTTTGTGAAAATTTCTGACTGCCGGGCATTTAGTCTATTTGAGACCGTGCCCGGCTGCCGGGCATTTAGACACGGCGAATTTGAAAAGCATTTCTTTACAGACGACGCCTGCTTGGAGCGCCCAACTCTACAAGGGAGACATGCTAGGTCTGCAACGTTTTTTAAGATGCTTAGTGGAGAACTGCAGAGATGCTTTAAAGTCATTGCGATGTTATGTGGATGTTTCTTACACCACAGCAAATCTTTTGGGAAGCCTTCACAGTCTTGAATATCTAAATTTACACTTCCCTTGGGTTAAAACTCTGCAACCAGAATGTATGGATGCTATCTTGTCATCGCTACCCAATTTAAAGTACTTAAAGATAACAATTCGTCAAGTAATTGAGGATGAGTACTTTCCAGGCTATGTACTCAGTTCTGACTCTTTGGAAACACTTGATTTTGGTTTCACCAAAAACTTCTTGATAAGAGATTTGTTTCTCCCTAAGCTCCACACTCTTAAAGCTGAATGTCTTCACAATTTTCATAATACACAAAGGACTGTGTGCCTTTTTGAACTTGTCAAGAAAGGTTGTCCTCTTATTCAAGCTCTTAATGATTACACTTCATTAGTACCTGGCTTGCAGAATTTTCACCTCAGCGAAGACCAAGAAAAGGACTTATATTTCTGCATTTGCCCTATCCATGCACATGTTTAATATTTTTGTTCAGGTCTTAAAATTTCTCTCTTTTATAATAGCGCGTATACATAATTAATGTATGGGGTTATACAGAAATCTTGCCAAAGTTTGTTCTAACAGGAGTGTGGAAAGAGTGCTCAATAAAACAATGTTATGCAAGTCTGTTAATCTTACAGCTTCTCAACTCTACAGTGTAATTAAAAACAAATTGAATCTTTTTTAAAATTAATTATAGAAAATGTATTACAAGAAATAAATGCTTGTATGCTGTAGAGTAAATCTCAAGATTTTAAAAGTTGTGAACACAGGGCATGCTTTTGCATAATATTTACATATTATGCAAGTAGCCATTTATAAAAAAACAAATTTATGCCACAAAGAAATTCTGTGAAAATCAGTCTGGAGGCAAACCTGTGTACAGATACCCCTCTACTCGAGAAAAATTGCTCCGACTTTTCTAGAGGGGAGGGGCTCACTGTACACAGGCTAAAGTGGAGCTGCACACACATTTGAAGTTTCTGAGGAGCATATCAGCCACTAATAATAGAACTGTTAACACGTTAAAGGATAGAAGACTGGAGAAACACATTCGTAAAGTTATTTATTCTTTTTTTGATATGCATGCTGATCAGCTCTCTTGGAATTAATAGCATGTGCAAAATTCAAAATAACCTTTATTATAAATTTTACATGCATATAAAATAAAAGTAAATTAGCCACCATTTATAAATAAGGTTTATAAGGAGAAGGGAAATGGGACGGTTGGGAAAAAGAACAAGCTGGGAAGCAACAACAACAACAATAATCTTTATTAGTTAGTTATTATACAACTTACAATACTGGCCTGCAGGTAGCAAAAGCTAATCTTGGCAGGCCAGTCAAATTAATTATGTGGTTTTCATATAGAAATCGCTACATACACTACCGGTATATTTGTTAAAATAAAAAGAAAGGATCAAACAATAGAAAAGAGAAGAAACAAAAAAGAAAAAACAAGTGATCGAAATAAAAGACAGAGAATTATGAAAATATTAATTAATTACCTTTTGATTTAACTTGAGAGATAATCTCACCAATATTAATATAGGAATCTGATTCTTTAAGTATAGTCAAAAGTATATTGTTAATTTTGTTTTTGAATGAACTCTTTGGTAGTTCTCTCAGAAAGCATGGTATCTCATTCCATAATTTTGCTCCAATTCTAGAAAAGGCTTTTCTTTGTATTTCAAGTCTCAAGTTTTTTACATAGAAGTTATTAGAAGTGGAGGATCGTGTAGAATAAGAGTGGATAGTAGAGGTATTTGTAAATAAATTTAAGATAGAGCAGTGTTCAATTGAGTGTTGAAAGTAATAACACAATTGCTTTGGTTTTCAATTGCTATGCTTTGTGATTGGCAAAAAAATCTCGTGCCACTTTCTTGACCAATCAGAAGTAAAACCAAAACCAATCGTGACTTGCTCACACGCAGTTTCCCGCGCTTGGCGCCGCCAACATGTATTTGGTTTGAGCTCTGATTGGTTCGTTGGATTGTTTCGTCTGCTGTGATTGGTCAGAGTAATTACCTTGGTTTTGGCTTTACGACACTCAATTGAAAACTGCTCTATTTAGTGGTGCTGGAGGCAGGAATCTCATGTATTGGCCTGATTCTTAGACAGTCCTAGGTCACTCCCACTCATTCCCACACGTCTCTGTCTGATGACCTCTGTTTGCGGGCTTGTTTTTTAACATCATCTGACCGTTGAATATTTTCACCAATCGGGAGTGTTAGTCCTTTTTTCTCCATCAGGTATTTCAAGAATAGTATTGAACGTAATCTGATTGGTGGAAATATTCAACGGTCAGATGACATGAAGAGCTGTCAAACAAAGAGAATCTTAACCGCCGGAGCCTGAGTACGAGGACCTTGTACTCAGCTCTGGCGGGCGGCAAAGAAATCCAACATGGCGGACGAGAAATGGTTGTAAAAAATGGTTGTGGAAGTCAGTCCTTTAAATTGTCGAAAATATGGGTAAAAGAACCAAATTCCCCACTCAAAAGTTGTGGGTACGAAGAAATGGAAGACTATGCCGTCGTTATTCAATTGACGATCCTCCCGAAGGTCATTGTAATTTCTCAAATTGCTCATGTAAGGAACCACGACAACCTCTAATGTCGGCTTCCATCCTGGACTTGCCAGACGAGTGTTTAGTTATCGTGTTCAAAAACCTTGAAGCTCACGAGATTTGTAACGTTGCTAGAGTGTGCAGGAGGTTTTATCTCGTTTCTCGGAGTCCTACATTGTGGACATTTATCGACCTTTCCTTCCAGAATTTTGTGAGTTTGATCCGGGCTTCTCTTGTAGACACTGATTGCAGTTGGACAGAAGTAATCACAAATGCCAAAAGACGAATGTTGTTCGCATTATTTCTTTCTGCAAGAAAGGCTGCATTAACTGAAATTCTTGCTCATGGCGACTTCAATCTCTTTCGTGAAGCAGACATGTTTATATACCTTCTCAATAACTGTAATTTGAAAAATTTGAAGAGCATTTCTTTGCGGATACCACATGGTTGGGACTATAACTTTAGAAGCGATATGCGTGATATCAAAACTCTGCAGCATTTTTTGCGGTGCTTAGTAAAGAACTGCCGCAATGTTTTAAAGTCACTGCGATGTTATGTGGATGTTTCTTTCAACACAGCAATTCTATTGGGAAGCCTTCATAATTTGGAATATTTAGATTTGCATTTTCCTTTGCACGATACTCTGCAACCTGAATGCATGGATGCTGTCTTGTTGTCACTTCCAAATTTGAAGTACCTCAAGATAACAATTCGTCAGAACTTTCGAGACGATGATCACTTTCCTGGCTATGTACTGAGATCTGAGTCTTTAGAGACACTTGATTTTGGTTTCACCAAAGAATTTTTGATCAGGAATTTGTTTCTTCCAAGTCTCCACACAATAAATGCTACATATCTCACAAATTACCATCACACGCAAAGGGCTGTGTGCCTTTTTGATGTTGTCAAGAGAGGTTGCCCCCTTATTCAAACGCTAAATGGTTACACTTCTGAATTCCCTGGCTTGCAGAATTTTCCCATCAGTGAGGCTCAAAAAAGGCAGTTGTATTTCTGTATTTGTCCCATTCATGCACCATGGAGAGTTTATGTTTAGTAAAAGCACTGTTATCTGCCAGATATATCTTGCTGTTTAAGAAAATATCTATAGCCTCTCCACAGAAGGTTTTTTGTTTTAAATTCCCCACCTGCCCCCTCTCCACCTCTCTTTTTTGAGGGGAGGGGCGTCTGTACACAGGCTAACACTACTTCGAGAAATGGCTTTCACAAACCCCCGCAAAATTGATAGTCAATCGAAATGCGTCATTACATGATGATCTACAAGTAACAGCCAATCAGATCATTTTCCACACATTCTGGAAAAAATCACGTGGTCTCCATACATGATTAGCAACGGCAAATCACAGACGCTCCTCCGATTTTTTTTGTGGGAAGGGCGTCTGTACACAGGCTAATTTTCAAAACCACTTGCCAAACATAATACAACTTGATCAAACAATAAAAACATCAAAATTATTACAATTTTTTTTATTCTGATTGTTCATCATAAGACCATGGCTGCATGTGTGTCCAATTTCCAGCTGTCTTGATATGCTGCGATTACTTTAAACAGCAATGCTTTTCAAACACCATTAAAGTGCACTTGAGTGGTAACATTGTTGCAGTTATTACTCCACAGTTTTTAAAACTTGTGAACTGTATCAGTGTCATTTTGATTTAAAAAGGTTTAAATTGAACTACGTTGGGTTCATAAACAGTAATCACCGATGGGAGATATTGCTGATAACAACAGGACAACTGTCGGTACAGACCAGGCACATTCATACTAAATATATTCTTGGCTTTCACATGACATAATAAAAATTAAAAACTCTAAAGAAAACGTCCTACAAAGCTGCTTCTAACATGGTATGTGGATACAAGTGTTATAATCTTTCACAAAAAGTTTCAGGTTTTAACGATGTTTTGCTTCCGATTTACAAAGGTTTTAAATGTGTCACGCAATGCGTCACGCTATTTCAGGTAAGCCGCGAAAATAAACAAAATTGGATCAGCTGAAAGTTATTGTTTGCATTATAAGTGCTTATAAGCCGAGTTAATTGAGCTTATAGCAAATACAATATTTTTGGATGTGATTTTTGGTGTAATTAAGACTTTGAATTTTTGGCCACCATCTTTGTGCCCCTCTCAGGGGCACAAAGATGGCCGCTCCATACATTTCTTACTACAAATATCTAATGCTCGTTCGCCTATAACTCTTGGACGAAATGCTTTTGCACTTCAAAATTTGGCCAAGATGTGTATTTTTGAACTCTTTACAATTCCATAAGCATTTTGGATTCGAAATCTATTTTTTAATGCTTCTGAATTTTGATATGACGTAAGTGAAAGCCAAGAATAGTATGGAAACTATACAGTTTCATAACACACCATTTAATTATGGCTTGCTGGTTATATGGGAGGATAAATTATGCCTTTGGCTGAAATATTGTCCTTAAGGTGTTACAGTTGCCTTTGAAGTGCCTCTTCTCAGTCATCTGTTCACCCCACCCCCACCCCCTTCTCCCCCTCCCCCCCCTCCACTCACCCAAAACAGGAAAAAAATGCCTGATTGTGGGTTACAACTAAATCAAATCAAGTATAAAACTGGAAATTAAAAGGCAGAAACTTTTATGTTCAGATTTTGTCTCAGTTGAACTTCTTTTGTACCAGTCGCGTGACTTGCTTGTTTTGTCGCGACCTGCAGTATTTTACAAATATTGCGTGACGAGCCAAACGTGAATCATTTGTCACGCAAACGTAGTCTCCGTAGCTAAACAACAACAACAAAAAAATATATATATAATATTTGCACCGTAACTTCTTCTCTTTAATTTAAGTAAATCAGCGGCTAAACCAGACACGTGGAAAAATGGAGAAATTTTGCAACACTGTTATCGTCTGGGCGCTGAAAAGAGTTGATTACGTCCAGAACTGAAAGGGTCTGAGTGAGTTGGAAGGCCTTGTAGGTCCTCATACACATTGTAGTTACAAGTTTACGCTTTCAAGATAATTTGCAATCTTTGCAACAGCTATGTTCGTATTCCCTTGTTGTCCATTTTCGCAAGTGTGAGCGATAATCACTGCTTTTTTTAGTGGCCTGCATCGTAATTCCGCCGTCACAGCCCCTCTTTGCCAGGACCATTTTATTGTCAATCTCGCGTAAGAAAATGTAGCTGAAGCCCGCAAGAAGAATTTCCGTTGAAAAACCTGTAAAATCCTTCTTCTTGAAGCAGTTGGCGATAACCTCTCCTTCATTTGGCAATAATTCTAACATGCGCGGATCAGTTTTGAACGTTGTCCACAGATTTCCGTGTTCTAAGCCAATAATACAGGCCTTGTCGATGTGCGCTTTTCCCGAGCCATCTTTCGACTGTTCAATAAGATTATCGATATAGTCGTCCCACGACATTTTTAAAGTATTTCTGAGCGCTGTTACAAACAGGAAAAGTCAAATCTGTTTTCCTTCTTCCTTCTCAGATTGAAATCAGCTATCATCGTCATCATCTGATATCAGACTGCGTGCCTGCGAGTCAGCCGATGGACAATTCTATTTTTGTGTAGGGTTGCGCGGCCATTGGGGAGGGGGGGAGGGGGGGGGGGGGGGTTTGGTCTTGAGGTCTAAAGGTTTTGCAAGAATTGTTTGTTTAATTATTTCACCCTTTGCAATGTCTTTTTCTTTGGCTTTATGTGCAAGAATGAGCGCGCGTAAACATGATAGATCCCTCTAATTTGAATCCTCAGGCACAGTTTACCAATCTAATTGTTCCGTATTTATTTATTTATTTATTTATATTACATCAATAAGTGATCACGTGTGTTTCTGTATGTCAAACTGTTAATGACTGAATTCATGACTCTTTTCAGAGGGTCGTGAAGGGGTAAAATGAGAACTGGGATTAGGCTTATTTTGGACTGGGAAAATGGGATTTAGTCACTGGGACTGGGATTTAGCCACTGGGGATGGGATGAACAATTATAAAATGGGAATGGGATTTCTTTTCTTCAGCGGTCTTTGCTCCAATATTTTGAAACAGAAAAATAAAATTTCGTAGCAATTAACCTTGCACTCCTCAGTAGAGACAGTAGAGACCGTGAAATCAGTATTTTTTGCCTTCGCGCCCGCGGTCTAGCTACCAGGCTTACACGGTTGCATAGTTACGTTCTGTAAGTTTTCCTGGTCAGCGGACAAGTTCTGCAAGTTTGCATATGGCGGGAAGATATTGTGAAGGGAAGATAAAAATGGCTTCGGAAAAGGTTTCTCGCAAAATGGCAAAAATTAGCCTGGGAACTGGGATTTGGGCCAAATTTAGGCTGGGAACCGGGATTTGGTACCCCCCTTCACAACCCTCTTTTCACAGCCAAATATACAGATAGACCTAAATTGTTGTTATGCAAATGATTTCCTTTAGTCCACTTCAAGAACAACGCCAGTCCATAGAGCAGTTTTCAATTGAGTATCGAAAGCAATTTTGTGATTACTTTGATTTTTGCATTGCCGTGCTTTGAGTTTAGCTAAAAAATCTCTTTCCACTTTCTCAACCAATCAGAGAAAAACCTAGCACCAATCATGACTTGCTCGCACACGTTTTCCCACGCTTGGCGCCGGCTACATGTATTCGCTTTAAAATCTGATTGGTTCATTGGATTGTCTGCGTCTGTTGTGATTGGTCAGAGCAATTACTTTGGTTTTGGTCTTACTACACTCAATTGAAAGTCACTCACATGGTGTATAGTAACGGTAGTCTAGTGGTTAGCACGTCAATGACATCACTGGGAACCCAAATTGGGTGTCTCCAGCCTCCTCCGCAGGTCTCCATGGGCAATTCTGGGCTCAAGGGTTAGTAGGTGTCTGGAGAGAGAAGAAAAAGAAACAGGAGCACTGGGGATGAGAGAGTGCACCATGCTCTCCCCAGGCCCTTTCCAATTCTCAAGTCTCTTTGTCTGTGGAGGATCTGGAGACTAGGACATGTTGTGCTTAAACTGGAAATTCGGGAGGCAGAGAGGCAGAGAAGGAGGCAACCTCATTCCCAGGGTCTTCTCCTTCCTGGGGACGGGAAGGAGAAGTTCCTGGGAACGAGGTTGAGAAGGAGGCTGTATGGAGAGACTCATATACAAATTATGCGAATGAACATCAGAAATTTGAAAAGAAACTATACTGTTAGGAAGTAAAAGTATAGAGGCTGTTTCCCCAAGAAACAACAACAGCTATTTCTCAAACAGAACAGCTATTTTTATTCACAAATCTGTACAAACCATTTTTAATGTAAATAAATATTCTACTGAAAACATGCATTTTATTTTAATAGGTCCAGTCAATTGATAAAAAATAATTTCTTTGCAAGAAAATTATGTCAGAGCTGCTTGTGGTACAAAATGTCATAATGTCCAGGCCGATACAGGAGAGTGACTAACGGGTGTGAGCCGTCTTCTGGGAAATCATGATGATTGACAGATGAATCTCCACCTCTGTCCACATACACCACACGGACACACACACCAAGTGCGTCAGTCAGTGCTATGATGTGAATGTGGTCACTTTCCTTGGCCATAGGCTCTACTTCCTGATTAGAGAGGAAAAGTATTAATATGACGCAAAGTGTGAAAAAAGAACATTCTTGGCAACACAGCTTGAGTTCAACTCATGACGGGATATTGACAGGTGTCCTTGTGGGACTATGTAATATATGTGTATGTAATTTGCCAATATATTTCAACTCAATTTTACGGATTTGGAGCCCCGGTAAAACTTAGTTGCAAGCATTATTAATATACACCAAATTGAAGAAACGTTGTCGGGTGAAAAGCATAAACCATGAACGATGCGACCCAAAGGTTTACTGGGAAGTTGGAAAATTTAATCTTCGTCTGCGACAGAATATACATTATTTTAACACAGGATGTATAAATCATGCTCTTAAATGTCTCAAACAAAGAAAACATCTTGATTATCAAGAAATAGAATATTACTAGCTTGCCAATGCTGCCTACCCAGAATCCCATTCAGTCTCATCGTTCATGGTTTATGCTTTTCACGAGTCAACATTTCTTCAATTTGGTGTATCCTCATTCTTAAAACATGTTGCATGAAGAGAGCACAAATACCATAATAACATAAACATTACTCATTCTTTTTTAAGTTTCATGCCAAACGAATTAGCGAACATGGTTCTAAAGCAAAGGAACAGAGTGGCTCCAAGTCCACAGGGGGAGGGGGTCCAACTCCACTGATGGCATTGGAGGGGGGAGGGTGGGGGGTTGGGAAGGGAGCTCCAAAGGTGTGAATAATCTTTTATTTACAGCATTTTGTATTCAGGAGTTCGCTCATAGGAGCCTTTGATTTAACATGTGTTTTTTTATGTTAAAAGATGCTGGTTAGCTTTTCAATATCTGGACATGCACAACAGACAATGTTATTTTCAACTCTCCCTCGATCAACTGACATGACCGTATTTACCTGGCTGCAGAATTCTTTGACTGTTCTTCCTCCCTCAATGAAGTTCTCAAAAAAATCAGACTTTTTCTGAAGTTGAGCAGATGTTAAAAGTCGTAGATATACAACAATATAATTTGAAAGGCCCTCGTCCCGGAATGTCTGCAACAAATAGAAAAATGTGACATTTTAGAGTTAGCTCTGTACTAAACCACAGTTGAAGCTAAGCTCCCATGAGCAGACACCCTCAGAAAGCAGGAAAAGCATCTTGAACTGGAGCTGTCCACTTACAGGAATGATTCTTGTAAGAGGAGAGTTCAAACAGGGCTTTGTCAAGGCAGTAGTAAGTATAGAGCTGTCCGCTTACAGGAATGATTCTTGTGAGAGGAGAGTTCAAGCAGGGCTTTCTCAAGGCAGCAGTAAATATAGAGCTGTCCGCTTACAGGAATGATTCTTGTAAGAGGAGAGTTCAAACAGGGCTTTCTCAAGGCAGCAGTAAATATAGAGCTGTCCGCTTACAGGAATGATTCTTGTGAGAGGAGAGTTCAAACAGGGCTTTGTCAAGGCAGCAGTAAGTATAGAGCTGTCCGCTTACAGGAATGATTCTTGTGAGAGGAGAGTTCAAGCAGGGCTTTCTCAAGGCAGCAGTAAATATAGAGCTGTCCGCTTACAGGAATGATTCTTGTAAGGGGAGAGTTCAAACAGGGCTTTCTCAAGGCAGCAGTAAGTATAGAGCTGTCTGCTTACAGGAATGATTCTTGTAAGAGGAGAGTTCAAACAGAGCTTTCTCAAGGCAGCAGTAAATATAGAGCTGTCCGCTTACAGGAATGATTCTTGTAAGAGGAGAGTTAAAACAGGGCTTTGTCAAGGCAGCAGTAAGTAGAGCTGTCAGCTTAATCAGAGAGCTTCAACTGTTTGAACAGTCTTTGAGTTTCTGCATATAGTAACTGGTGACCTCGTAGTCACAGGAACATTCCTCACACATACCTAATAAATTTATGTTATTGTTTGTGGATGAAATCTGCTAGTGTGACCATTTAAATAAAAGCTACTGAGCAGTACTGTCCTGTGGTACTGTTTACTATACTAAACAAGATGGTGCTATTATTCCAGCAAAACTGGGAGAAAGCCACACTTGTGAGATGGTAAGAAGCAGGAGGGGAAAAAAGAGATATTTTGCAATATTAGGGGTGGTAAAGGCTCTTTCAAAAAAAAAAATTTGGTTCTAACAAGATGTAGGTAAAATTTGAAGGGTCCCACAGTCTCATTTTTGAGCAGTTCTCTACATCTCAAATTCTCAGTTCATTCTCCACCCAAGTGTAGAAATGGCTACCAGCGACACAATGCTCTGGGTAACCCTGTGATGGACTAGCATCCCATCCAGTGGGGAGTAGTAATACTCCTAGTCACTTCATAGTATATAAACCAGGTCACCCTGTGATAGACTAGCATCCCATCCAGTTGGGAGTAGCAATACTCCAAGTCACTTCATAGTATATAAACCAGGTCACCCTGTGATGGACTAGCATCCCATCCAGTGGGAAGTAGTAATACTCCTAGTCACTTCATAGTATATAAACCAGGTCACCCTGTGATAGACTAGCATCCCATCCAGTTGGGAGTAGCAATACTCCAAGTCACTTCATAGCATATAAACCAGGTCACCCTGTGATGGACTAGCATCCCATCCAGGGGGGAGTAGTACTTTATACTCTTAGTTATTGCATGCTACAGAAACTGGGTTAAACTCTGATTGTGTGCCGGTCCCCTGTGACTTATGTGCGACTTAACCTAGTAAAGGCTAGTAAATTCCAATAAGTAGCTCCACAATAATCATCCCTACCTTCAACAACTCTTCAACAGACTGGTCTTTCCCAACACTTTCAATTGTTTCCATGAACTGATATTAAGACAAAAAGAAAAATTATAATTCTTGAAAACAGCTCAGACATTTCTTAATTTATTGTTTATTAGTTTATTAAAGTGACTATAACCCTTAAATACATATTTTCAGAATCAACTCTACGCACATTGAATAGTTAAATGGTGAAATATTTCTCGTTTTGAATGTTGCATTATTGAGTTATAGAGATTTGAATTTACAAAATGCTAATTAGATGACGTCAATGCCAATTTACAATGCGCAGTTTACAGCTTGAGGATAATTAATTTGATATATACTAAAAATAAACTGTGGATAGTCAATTGATTTGTAAAAAATATTACTTGGAGGTGAAAACAAGCAGTTGTATAATAAAATGATTCCTGGGTTGACGTCGTCTAATTAGCATTTTGTAAATTCAAATCTCTATAACTCTTTAACGCAACGTTCAAAACAAGAAATATTTCACCATTTAATTATTCAATGCGCATATAGTTGATTCTAAAAATATGTATTTAAGGGTTATAAGCACTTTAACTAAAGAGATGTCTGTTCATACAAGGCAGCAGTTGGTATTTTTTTATCAAGTGACTCACCTCTGTTAATCACCTGGAAGAAATAACAAAATTGGCAGTTGATGCCCTGGTGAGGAGATTAATGTTAACGAGCTGCCAGACATTGTTCACTTTTATCACTTGTATTAATTTTAAAACCTTTCAATAAGAATACAGATATGAACGGAATATATCTTTTCAGCAATCAGTGGCATGTTAATATATTCAAACATCAACAGTTAACTTACAACTTGATGAAAGTCCTCTATTGTGAATGAGGGGAATCCGAGAGAAACAAGTTCATCTTTACTGCGAGATGCCAGAGATTGAAATCTGTTTTAAAAGGAGGGAATAAAAATAACACAATTAGTGTTATAACCATTACTAATGGCTTTAAAACATTATTAAAAGATGACAGAAAAAAATAGTCCGCTGTGACGTCAATAAAAGAATGCCGGTGTCGCGGTTTCTCGGTTCCTCACATTTTTTGGTGCGCCCTGAGGAAGAAACATGGTTCTATTGAGGTGTGTTGTCTATGGTTGTAGCAACACGCACCAAAAAATGGAGGAACTGAGAAACTGCAACATTGGCATTCTTGTATTGACGTCACAGCGGACTATTTCCAGTCTTTTTTCTTGCACGGTTTTGTAACCCACCAGAAGTGAAATTTCAAGTTTTTAGACGGCTAAATCATGGACAAGAAAAATCAATATCGAAAAACCTTTTTTGACTTTCTTATCAGAACACCATGTAGATTCCATCAAGCAAATAAAAAAATATCTGTCATATACACTTTAATAGCCATCTCATGAATATGAAACAACGTAAGGTTTAGTCCACAGATCGGTTTTAATTTTCCATACTGAGTTTGAAGTCAAAGAATTGAAGAGTAAAACAGATTTAAGACGACCAAAACATCTTAGCATAACATAATATGCAAATACAGCAATCATCGTTTAACACGTAATACACTGGGGAATTACAAAAGTTTACGGATGATGGAATAAGTGAACATTTGCATATCTGCTCCTGTATACTATATCTCGCTCAACACCTTGTGTATTCATGAGACACATGTAAAATGCATTCAAAAAAATGTTCCACCTGTCAAATTCGACCTGATTGCCAATCAACACTTCAAGGTAAGCAAATCCAAAAGCTCGGTAGAAGCAGTTACCATCGCCTCTAGTTTTTCTAACATGTGAATAATTCAAAGCTAGGTCCTGAAATAAAAGAAGGATGAAATTACCCTTAAAATAATAACATCTGCTGCTATTAACCAAGATCTGCCAATGTGCAATTCTGTACATTCTCGCCATGGGAGGTGGTAATGGGTCATGCCTGTTAACAACCCTAATGCAACATTCTGTTGCTATGGAAACAGATGATCACAGTAGAAGCCTATCCCAGGAGAACAGAGTTTGATCCCAGTTAAGATATTTGGGCAAACGACTGCACAATGCACAAACACATGCCACCACTTTCAAGTGGAAAGTCACTGTGCATTTGTAAATAGGTGGTTTTCACGTTATGTCATGGTGGCCATGTTGGTACACACCTACAAAATAATTTTAACGAACTACCTTTGTTATGTGTACCAACATGGCTGCCATGGCCTTTGTCATTTGAGTCCCACAGGACTGAAAGTCACGTGAGTGAAAACCATCTATAGAATGTCATCAGAACTAAGTTCATTGTAACGTACATACACCACTCAATAAATGTGTTTACTTTTTTACGTTTATATCCTGTCGTTAAAATTTTTCCTTGGTTTGAAAATGTTCAAACCAGTTTGATTTTCATTTTCCTTTGTTTCAGAATGTGATAATGAATCGGAGACAAAGGAAAATAAAAATGAAAATGGTTTGAAAAAGGAAAATTTGGACCACAACAAATTTACCTTAATTTTGGATTGGTATATAAAATCATCCATGGCATATTCTTTTTCTAAGCAGGTAATGTCCATTTTATCACTGACAAGGGAATGAATTTCCGCAATCTGTGAACCAAATAAAACAAATGAAATGAAATGAATAACAAAAGAATTGTACAACTGACAAGTTTAAATAAATTAGTCATGTATACTGTAAAAATTGTGGAAAACAAACAGCAAGATATAGGGACGTATGTTGGGGGGCTAATAAAGGGACACTGTTCCAGCTGAATTATACTGTGTTTTCATGATTACAACCATGACAAGCTTGCTTTAAGCTTGCTTTAGCATCTTGAGAAATATGAAGAGAAAATCGCCAAAAGTGATGGAAGGAAAGAAATATTAACTAAAAAGACAAAATTACTGCTAAAAGAAGGAAAATTTCACCACAATGGCAATTTTGATTTCTTGACCTCCTGTTAAGAAATCAAACTTGATGAACTGTAATCCACTTCCATCCTTGTAATCCTGCACTTTATCTCCAAACAGCTGCTTCTGTTTTGCTCTATTAAATATTTGACTTTTTACCCATTCGATTTAATTGTATATTTGGTCACATTTGGCAATATAACATGGAGATAAGCTAAACAAAATTTGTTTTGACAGGACAGTGTCCCTTTCTTAAAGAACATTTTAATAATTTTATGTTTATGAACTCAAATTCTCAATGTAATTGCACATTAGGTATGAATGGAGTGCCAGAAACACTAACTTAAGAAAATTGTTAAGGCTGGTTTTCACTGGCGACAGAGTGGTAGTCGTAGTTGGAGTCGTAAGAGCGCTTCCGACCTAGTGAAAATTGAAAATTGGAGTCGTAAGCGGAGTCATAAGGGACCGTTCATTATTTATGGGAGGGGGGATGGGCGAGAAAATGGGAGGACCTGAAATTTTAGCCACTGCAAAAAGGGGGGTCCTGGGGAATTTTTTTTGTTATGGAGGGGGGTCTTGAGATTTTAAACAGATGTCTTAAATAAGAAAGCGAAAACGTAACTACAGTGTACCAATAAGAGCGAGGCACCCCAGATTTCATGGCTGGGAGCCTTTGGGCTCTCTATGATTCTTCTAAGAGCACAGCCTTGCACAGTATTTTGGTGCAGTCATGGAACATGATTTATAATTTTAATTTCTTTATTTGGTACTGCCATAATTGTACACGACATTACCTAAAGTTTTAACCCACCATTAAACATACAGTAGTACTGGATTGTAACAGTATTAAACTGAGGGTTTTAGTGATTGATGTTAAAAGTATTAATTAGTATTTGTAACCCTAGCCAAAGGAATTTTCCTTAAATCTGCTACGTGGACATTAAGTTGAAGAACTGTTAGTAGTATCTTGTAGTTATCAGTTCGTCCTTTATCATCCATGTAAGTGAGTGAACCCACCCACGTGCACCACTCCCAGTTTCTGGATTGCTCAGTAGTAGTGGTTTAGTATATTGCAATAAATCTTTATATAACTCAGCTGATTCTTGGTTGTGATAGTAATAAACAACTATTAAAGTCTTAACTCTAGTTCTTCAAATGCACAGTGGACCAAGTGGTTGAATTGCTTTAATAAAGAAAACCCACAAAGTCAAAATGCCATAAGTTGTAATAACTATTTGTTAATAAATTTACTGAAAATTATTCTAAACATTTTTCCATTTCCTGTTTCAACATGTTATGGTTTTATTGCTTTTATGTCAGGTTTATGTCTCCTCCATATCCCCATTCCCGTTATATGCCCATTCCCATCGTACCCCAGGCCCATCATATCCCAAATTTACACCTATATGCTTAAAACTAAATATGATATTAGAAGCACAGTTTTTAATATAAAGACAGCAATACAGTCACCCACTTAAGATCTGAAAACCAACATGCTAGCCACTACATCATCTCGCCCCCACAAACATACGGTATGGATACATATAATACAACTTTTATTTTATAGAAATCAGATTAATAGAGGGGGGGGGTAGGGGTATTGAAATTCTTCCCCAACAGAACAGGGGGGACCTGAAAAAAATCCAGATTCACTAAGGGGGGACATAAAAAAAAATGGAAAATTTGTTAATTTCTCACCCATCCCCCCCCCTCCCATAAATGATGAACGGTCCCTAAGCTCAACGGAATCGGAGTCGGAAGAATCAAAACGGTTCCATTTTCTCCCAATTCTGCTTATGACTCTGTAATCTTCCAATTCCGTCGGTTTGATTAACACTCGTAACACTCTGCGCTTATGATTACGACTCCGACTTCATCATTAGTGAAGACCAGCCTTTCTTAATTCTATTATTATTACCTCTTTCTGGATATTATCCACCTGAGCCATGATAGCCTCATCATAATTCCCAGTGACTGAAAAAAAAATAAACAAGAAAAAATATGAATATACATGTAGATAACACTTGAGATACTTAAACTATAGGCTTTAAAAAAAATCCCATAATTTCTTGACTTTTCATCTTAAGCACCATTTTCAGGAGTTTTGCAGATATGATATGAACATCCTTATTCTCATCGAACTTGAGGAAGAGTGTTTCATCAGGTTTTACAAACACTATAAAGTGGGTTGAAATGACTTGGCAAAAGCTAATTCCAAGGAATGTACAGTACTAATCAGTCAGGAGGTTTCTTGTTCCTACATGTACTTTTCTTCTGTGACAGTCAAAATGGTTTGCACATATTTAAAATGCATCTGGTGGTAGTATCAATAACTCCTTTAAGCTTAAGATCAAAAGAAAAATGATAAAAAATTGCAGGCTTACTGTTTTCTTAACTCTATAATTTTAAAACTAGGTTGTATTTCAGCCCAACTGTGTTCTGAAAGCTGTTGTTGCAGCCCAAAACATATAATGCGCAACTCCATTGTCAGACATTTTGTCACCATGTTTTTGTCCCTCCCACAAAATGATGCCAGAAATCACACTCCACACAGTTTGTGGAGTGGGGAATAGTCACAACAGTAATATATTCCCACTGGGTGCCCCTACTCCAAAATCCCCCAGGGGAAGAACCAACACTGGAGGCATGGAGAAGCAGGAGCTCAAAGACATGGAAGGAGGGAGGGGCATCAAGCAGACATCAGACGGCTGTTTTACGAAAAAGAGGACTGAACCGGATAAGAGCAGCCTACACTGTATTTTATACCTAACTCATCTAAGGCATTTGCATAATCAGGGCCTGGACAATCGATGAAAATCGATGATCGGAAAATCAATCGATCAATCGATGACAATTGATTAATTACTGTTGATTAGCATCGATTGGTATCGGCCAATCGATGATCAATCGATAATCACACTTAGGTGGTCGCGAACATCATCGATTGCCATTGATTGCCATCGATTGGCACTAATGCATTCATGTCTCCGTATCTTCAGGTATTGCGGGATTGTATGCAGATCGTATATTATTTTTAAACCTCGGTAGCAAAGTTTGAGAATTGTTCATCAATGTGGCTCCGTGAAAAACAACACAAATAATTAAGACAATTAACATATCTCGTTGTCAGTAGTACAAACTTGATCGATTTAGCTTCAAGTTCATTGCAAAGATTCAACTGACCTGGGACGCAGTCGTCGTTCAAACATGATTAAGCTTATTGTTATTTCTTTTTCTTCTTCTTTCTTTATATGTCTGTGCAGACGCCCACGTCCACCTCGATCTTCCGTGTGGAATTCCCAAGAGTGATTTACAGAGTAGCAAAAAGTTATTCCAGGCGGGCGTCAAAGGTGACAAGCACAGCATAAAATATTTCTCACCTTGCCTAATTTGCCAGCTGTTTCGTTGAAGCATAACAGTGGGGTTTGTTTTTCTTACACGCAAATCCGTAGTACGTTTCTATAAATTTTAAACTCGCATGAAACGTGTGGACGAATAAACAAGTTAACGCATTGCTACTCGCTAGTTTTTACTCAAATAAAAAGCAATATCAAAATGTGTAACTTTATTAGTACTCGATGAAATTGACAACTGAAATGTTTGACTGAATAGGTAATCGATTGATATTGCATATTGAAAACAATCTACTATGTTAATTGATCGATTCCCATCGATTATCGATTGATATTGATAATCGATGATAATCGATGTAGTTACAGTCAAACCGGATGTTCTTTTGATGGCAACTTTGCAAACTTCCGCTGCAACATTGGTATTTTGATTGACAGTTTGCTTCGAGCAAGTTGGAACTTTCGCGAGCAAGTTGCAACTTTCGCGAGCAAGTTCCTATTTCAATCTTGCTGTCAGTTGCCGGATTTCTGAATTGAAAGTACTTGGTTTGGTTACCTTGCAGTATTCCACAAACTCTATGATGTCAGGAGTAGAAACTGTTCGTTCCTCTCAGCCTGGTTTACCGGGAAAATACGTCTCGTGTTGTAAAAATCTGTTTACATTGGATACAGTTTGCCTTGATAATCCAACAATGCGTGCGATTTGTTCTCGTTTTACACCAGACGACAATTATTCTCTCTCTTTTCTCAACCGAAGTGGTATTATTGCGATGGACGTGAGCCATAACTGAAGAAGGATGTGTTTTCACAAAATTCGCAATTTGCAACTGACAACAAGTTTGAAATAGCAACTTGCTCGCAAAAGTTGCAACTTGCTCGCGTAACTTCCAACTTGCTCGAAGCAAACTGTCAATCAAAATACCAATGTTGCGGCGGAAGTTTGCAAAGTTGCCATCAAAAGAACATCCGGTTTGACTGTAATTGATCGATTCCCATCAATTATCGATTAATATTGATAATCCATGTCAATCGATAATCACAAAAATTTTTGTGATCGATTGTCCATCGATTATCAATATCAATCAATTGATATCGATTGTCATCGATTGTTATTGATTGCCATCGATTATCGATTTCATCGATTGTCCAGGCCCTGCATAATGAACTCTCCCATGGGCTTGAGCAAGCATGAGAAATTTTAAGCTTCAAATGATAACATATTTGAGGCATTTGTGCGTGATTGCTCCAGTGAGAATAGTTCATTTGAATCCACGTTTGAAGATGAAGACACATGACTATACCCGGGTCAAATTGTCTTAGAAAGCAAAAAATTGTAGCCTGTCAAAAAGACTCAATGATAAAACTTAAAACCGATAAATTAAAAAAAAAAATAAATACATCAATAGCAATTAAGAGAACCTGGATTGTAAGTATCGATTTTTATCAATGAATCCTACTTCTACTAATCATCATAACCTGATTTTTGCACCACTCATTAACCCCTATTTTATATCACAGTGAATTTAAAAAGAACTTGTCGGGCGAATGATGAGAAATTCTCCGCAAACAAAACTTAACTTGAAAGAAAGAAATAAAGAGAAGGGTTGGCATGATACTTCCCGAATAAACCCGGACGACTCATTCTACGATCTTAATGCTTAAATACAAATTGGATAATCGCGATGTCCGTGTAAAATGAAAATAAAACAGGCGATTTCCTTACCTTCAGATTGCTGATCCGCCATCTTTGATAGATTACTTGGTAACCTCGCTTCTTTGTTAGAGAGTGGGGACAAAAATACGCTGTATGTTCCCCAAATTTTGCAACCGCAACCCTTGTCAGTACTTAGGTTAAGTTGCCATCTTTCGAATGCTAAAATAGCAATTTTCCCTACCCTAAGGTATTTTAGGAGCATTGAAAAGTTTCCCCTTTCGCGCGGAGCCTGCGGTAAAACCAGGAGCCGAAAGTAATTTGCATTGCTACACTTTGTGAGAAAATCTCGCGCCACCTTCGTAAAACAAAACAAATGCGCATTACTCGTACTCGTTTTCCCGCGCTTCGCTCCGGCTTCATGTATATGCTCGTTCTGCTCATTATAATTTTAAACATGTAAAAAATATCATCTAACTTCTGCTTTTTTTATGTTTTATTTAAATTTGTAATTTTTACGGTTCCTGAGCTCTTCGTGTATAGATAAACTATGTCTAAGATCTGATTGGTTCATTGTGAAGGCTGTATCTGTTGTGAGCCAATGACATTTCGATATTTTTAAAGATACATGCTCCTTGAGAACAAAACTTCAGTGTTAAAAGTTAAACTGCCTTTCCGCTTAACTCTCTTTTGTGAGAATTAAGTGGAATATGGTGTCCGTCGTTTGTTCACTTCTCAGAGCCGAAGCATGGGGAGGGGTCGGGGGGACCCGTGTCCTCCAGTTTTTTTCCAAAAAAAAAAAAATTAAAACAAAAATATAAATGTTGAAAATAAAACTGATTTTAGTCACTCGGAAATGATCGCAAACTCCTACTGAGTGAGATTTGCACCCTTGGTAAGCTATGCTTGTCATGCCTGCTACCAACGTTATCAGCGAGCGCTCCTTCTCCGCATTAAAGCGTGTCAAGACCTACCTGCGTTCAACCATGGGAGAGGCCAGGCTCAATCACCACATGCTTCTGCAATGTAATTTAATTATTCATTTTTGTTTTCTTTCCTTTTGTTAGTTAGTTGTAAGCTTTTGCAATATTGTAAAATCTACAGTCAAATAAAGCTAAATGTTGTTGTTGTTGTTGTTGTTGACTCTGTTCAACTGTTGACCAAGACAGTCATTGTTTTTTATTTGTCAACTATCATTAGAATTTTATTGGTAATGCAAGAAAAACCTATGGAAATAGATATTGATGTTTGTGTGATCATTTGTAATTACTTCACTAAGCCTTTTGGATCATTGAAATGTGGAGTGCTTTGTCGTGATAAATAAGTGTCGGTTTAGAAAGAGTTTTCATCAGCTATCAACTATCTTTACTAGGACATGCTAGGAGTCTTTATTGACGGAAATCTAAGTTTTAAGAGTCATATAAGTGAGATATGCACTAGGGCTAGTCAGAAAGTAGGACTGGTGCTTGTGCGTCTTGCGCAACCTAATACCTTGTAATGCGAAGTAAATACTATACAAGGCGTCCATTTTGCCTCACCAAACTTATTGTCATCTAGTATGGAATAGTTGTAAGTCATCTGACAGTCGAAAGATTGAGCAAGTCCAAGAGCGTGCGTGAGACATACGAGGAACTCCCTCACCGCGCCAAGCTGCCAACATTATAACTGTAAAACTGCAACTTTTCAGGCCTCATTTTTTAATAGAATTGTTAAACCCTGGAACACTATCTGTAATCTCGCCTCTCATGACAATTTTTCGAGTCCAAGTATTTTTAAAAATTTTCTGCGCGCCACTTATTTTACTTTACTGGTCACTACTTATAATATTGACATGCCCTGCACCTGGTTCCTCTCCCGTAACTGCCCTTGCCACCGTTCTTCATTTTTATCTGTCTGATTCTATTTGCACCTTACTGTGCACTATTAGTAACTAAATTAGATTATAGTTAAATTACGTAAATTAAATTTTAGTTTTCTTATCGGATATATATATATATATATATTAGATTTTGGGTTGCGCCTCGCATGGGATTTTTCTATTTCCCGTTCGCGCAATCCTATTTGGTCCTCTCATTTATCTCCGTTTTAATTTTTTTATATAATTATGTATTAAATTTTTAATTTACGAGACCAATAAAGTTGAAAGAAACAAAGAAACATTATACAATAGACGTTTACAGGACATCGCAAAGTAATGTAGAAAGTTAAGAATCATCTAGCACCTCGCTGTATGACCTGTATATTTAAACTATTTAAAGTCAAAACTTCTCGTATAGTTTTAGAAACAAAACCTCGTTTTAATACTATGTACTATAGAAGGGACTCGATTAGATTTCTAGGGCCATTCATTTGGTCCAAATTAAGTAGTGAGATAAGAGCGTTGCTTAGCCTCAAGTCGTTCGGGGCACAGATACGCAAAATAGATCTTGCAAGCCATATGGACAACAACAGTACTTGCTTAACTCTTGCTTATTTATGAATATATATCATTTATATTATATTTATGATTATTTATGAATATATATCGATGATGGATGATGGATGGTGGATGGCCATAAAAGCAAGTCATCTTCAGTACGCAAGCACTATGACAACGACCACGCGGTTGCTGTCCCTCAGGGCCTCCTTAGCTGTTTCAAAGTTCTCAAGAAATGCATGAACAAATTTGATTGTCTCGTCAACGAGATGCTTCACATCAAACAATTAACACCAAGTTTGAATGTGCAAACGGATTCTATCCGTACTAAAGTATTTGTGTAGCCACCTCCGCTATGTAAATTAGTTATTACTCTTGAACTCGCATTTGTTAATTTTATTCTCATTTGTACCCTTGATAATGGCGTCATGAGGTCGCTGAAACGTCGGGATATTATATCGCTTGTTTTTACATGTCTATATATCGATGATAGTTTTTTATATTCTCATATTCTTATAATCCTTTATTTTACAATTATAAAAATTCCAGATACACAAGATAGATATACATATAATTTTACAGTTTTTCAAATATCGATAATAGTTTTCTTTTACATTTTACTGTTAAATATTCTAGATACGTACATTAGACAGATATATATATATATATATATATATATATATATATATATATATATATATATATATATACATGTTTTACTTTGTAGGATTTATGTCATAGTGTCCCCGATTAGCTCATTTGTAGCTAAATACATCGACACTAAAATAAAGTTATTATTATTATTATTATTATTACTATTATTATCGTTATTATTATTATTATCAAAAACTTGAAATTTAAAAGCCCAAAATGCTGGAAAATATAGTTTTCGGTGTTTCATTTTCAAAAAATTTCGGAGGGTGCATGCGCCCGGACCCCCAAAAACGGACGGGCAGAAACCTGTCCACTGAGTCCGAAACATTTGTGCCCCCAGTTTTTCAAAGCTTGCTACGGCCCTGCTTCTTCAAACGGCTTTTCCTTATTTGTTTAACCGGCTTCACTGCATGTAGTAAAAATGCCTAACAAATAAAAATAATTCAAACACAACCGCAAATATATTTGATAATTTCGAGCGAAAAGTTGCATAGAACCTGCTACCTATAAAATACTAAAGTTCCCAATTATTAGTTTGTCTGCACTATTCGGCACTCTCTCTTCAGTCCTTGTGGCCCCCAGTGGGGCATAGGGCCGCACTTATGAAACCTTTCCACATGTCCCTGTTCTTCGCTACTGCCTGTGCCTCTCCCCATGATAGGCCCATCTCCTTCAATTCCTTTTCTACCGTCTTTCTCCAGGTGGTCTTCGGCCTACCCCTCTTTCTTTTCCCTGCAGGCGTCTATCTTAGGGCAACTTTAGGTATCCTCTCTGGTGACATACGTAGGACATGCCCCAGCCATCTGAGCCGGCGTTTCTTGATTTCCTGCTCCACACTTGTACATCCGGTCTTCTGATACAAGTCGCTGTTAGAGATTTTGTTGGGCCAAAAGATGTTACAAATCCTTCGCAGACAGTTGTTGCGAAAGACATTGACTTTGTCCATGTCACTCTTGACAATTCTCCAGCATTCTGATCCATAAAGCAGTACAGATTTAACGTTGCTGTTGTAAATGCGCACTTTGGTCCTAAGGCTGTAATTCTTAGACTTCCAGATGTTTTTGAGTCTACTAAATGCACACCTGGCTTTGCTAAGCCTGGCTTTGATATCCTTCTGGGCACTGTTATCTGTGCTGATCACACTCCCGAGATAAGTGAACTCATCAGTTGTTTCCAGTGGTTCTCCGTCAATGCTAATTGTCCTTGTGGGACTACTATTCGGCACTATGTTTACCTAAATTTTAGCGGAGCTCTCGCGGGTCGAAGGCGCGCTGCGTAGCCCCTTACTCATAGAACCCATGTCCGTAATTTTCATGGTCATGGCCAGCGGAATGTTTCGCGGGCGGCGTCTATACATGTGTGTCCGAACGTTGAGCAGGGCGAATTCGCGGGCGCGTATGACGCCGAAAGACATGCGCGTTTGACGTCGCGTAACATCCGGGATCTTAGCAATTTTGAAAGCAAAGCAAGGCTTTGTTTTTCGCGCGGCTACACAGCTGTGACAGCTGTCAGCTCGGTAAACACTTTAGTCTCTTTACTATCCATGGTTGGATCTTTCGCTGTGTTTAGCGGAGAATTAAAGTCGTTATTTCGCGGTTTGCTACTCAAGACTGGGATACTAATTAAGAGATACTTAGAAGCCGCTTCAGTGGAAAAAGAAGAGCTTTCAGGGATAAAATCTTGCTTCGAGGATCTTCATACGTTTTTATCAATGCGGGAGATGTTTGTTTTTATTACGAATTTCAGAACCAAAGAAGCGGAGATTTAAAGAATTTCCAAGCAAGTGAAGGACTTAACGTTAAAACAGATTACATTTTTCGATGGGAATTTATATTACTATCAATCTGTGATTGACTTTTTCTTTGTGTTCTTGTTAGTTTAGGAGAATTGTTATTAAAACGTGCTTAAATTCAGTTGTATCGATTTCTTGAATTTCATCGAAGGCAGCTCGAACTCGATGCGCTATAAATGGTACGCGTTTTGCTTTTACTGTAATCGAGATTTGAATAAAATTTTTCCAAAGAAGATTGTGTTGTCCATTTTTATGTGTTTGTTCGTTCATTACATAGATTGAAAAGCGATTTTACGAAACAAAACAAGACTTGGATTTTATAGTTCTATCTTCACTCGCGTGGCCTTATGCAAATATGTTTCTGTATTTTTGCAATTTTGATTTCCAAATCAGTTTCTCGGGCAATTTTTGACAAGCAACAAGTGTATTTTATTCGGAAAGTAGTCGTACTAGTTATTCTAGACGGAGAAACAGCTGTTTTTTGTGAACTTTTGTACGGTCTAAATGTACTGTGCAGACGGTCGCGTAATACTGTTTTTTAGAATTGCTAAAATTGAAAAATAGCCCAGTCGTCAATCTTAATTCTTGTGCTTCCGACCTTTCACCTTAGTTAAGCTAAGGCCCAGTTCAAACGTCGAACTTCACATGTGCCGAACCTAATGCAAATGAGCAAAATCTATTGTTCTTGCTGATTTGCATTAGGTTCGGCACATGTGAAGTTCGACGTTTGAACTGGGCCTAAGCTTATCATCGGCTTTTTGTTTAGAGAGCGACGCTGTTAGGCTCAGCCTATCTATATATATTACGACTGTGAACCGCCAGCTTTATTTCACCCTCGAAACACGTCACGGCGGACTTACGGCGGGAATCACGTTTTATAAAACAAAAGCCCAAACGCTGCCAGCTTTTCCCCACCAAGTTTCTTATAATTTATACCTTGTCACCGGTGACAGTTGATGAAAAGGCGAAGGAGAATCAATGTAAACATTGTTTATTCAGTTCAACTCTAAAAGACTAATTACCTCGCAAACGTTTTAGGGTAATTAATAAGAACTAACGCCTGTTACAACATCGTGCTACTGCCATCGCGAACTAATATATTGATCCCATTAGGTTCAACTTTGGCACCGCGGCATTTCTCATGTTACACGGCAGTCACATAAACCTAGTGGATCACTACAGCTCGCCACGGCAGTGGCACGATATTTCCAGACGTTTAAAACAGCCCTTACACTATAAAAACAAAATTTCCGCACAAATTTACTTTTGAATAATATATGATCTTAACGTCAGTCTACCATGACAAATTTAATATACATGTATATGCGTTAAATAATAATTACATAGGGAGAGCATCGTGCCTGCTCTTAAGATATAGTGTTTAGTATTTAACAAAACTGAACATTTTAAATAGCAAAGGTGTCCGATTCTGCCAGTAGCTTGACTAATTTCTCTGATCTTCCAGCAGTAAAGATGAAAATTGCAGTAAAGTCGGTAGCAACTGATACAGAATTCCCGACCTTTATACAAAATTTCAATTTTCCTGCACCGCGGCTGTTTATCACTGAGAATTGTGCCGGTAGGTTTTTCGTCACAGAAAATCGAAGAGTAAACGGTGGAGAAAGAACTGAGGAGCAGTATTCCTTTAGAGGAAAAAATGTATTTAATTACAATAGGCAGAAGGTCTAAAGTAAAAATGTCAGTTGTACAAGGTTTGTTTCCAAAATTTTTTTTAGAAAGCTACAATCGGTTCGAGATAATCTCTTGTAGCTTCAATGATTAGCTATGGAAACCATTCTAGATATCTGCCATAGAGTATCCGAAATTTTCCTGAAAAACGACCAAAGTATTTTTTTAGTGTTCGCCTAATTACAAAATATGGCAAGCGGAAGTTCAAATTTCCAGTTTAACGAAAAAAGTTACTTTCGGACAAGCAGATATATGCTTCTTGTTAACAAAATGTAACAAAAAAGGAAAAGCTTTCCTATGGGTATTTTTAGTTACAGAATATCATTTTTCTCTACAATTGCCTTCATCCGTATTTGTCTCACCTTATTTTATGTTAATTTAAATTTGAAGTTCCATACACCTGTCATTTTGCAGTATGAATATTCTTTCAGTTCAGTAAACTCTACCTTTTGCAACACACAATTCCAATGCTGTTAACAACATTTTGCAGTATAAATATTCTTTCACTTCAGTAAACTCTACCTTTTGCAACACACAATTCCAATGCTGTTTACAACATGAATAGGTCTGAATATTTTTCTTCACAGTTTCACTTGTTTAAGTAATATTTTCCAATGGTTGTCTTTAAGGACTTTAGTCCCCACTCAGCTTTCTTACCATAATACTATATACAATGCAGCATGCGTTATGCTAGAAATCTATCTGTCCTAACAGCATAAAATAGGCAAAATATCTGAGGATTAAGAGAATGAAGAGCAAAGTTGTCCTATTGTGTCCTTAACTGCCTGCCTTACTTCTCTCATCTTCCAGCAGTAAAGCGCCGGGTTTAATGATGAGTTTAAATAGACTAAAGTCGCTGTTACTGTAGCGAAAGCAAGATGAGTAGATGAGGAGACCTCGTTTTGAGTCAGCAAAGCCACCATACCAAACGGCGAATAACAAACAACTAATGCCATCTGTACCCACAGTGCACTGGACACTGCCTTCTTGTATCGCGCTATGTTCATTGGAATTCCTTGGTTCGGTTGTTCTTGATGAATGTTGTCATGGACTTGGATTTGATGATGACGAAGAGTGAGGAAAATTTTGGTATAAGGGGCAATTGAAGTGACTAGACATAGTGATATAACTATGTAGCCATAAGATCTGGTTATAAGTTGATTCCAAAAATATATTGCTGTGCCGACAATAGACACAACCCAGAAAACAGTTATAGTAATATAGGTCCGCTTTAATGTTACAACTTGTCTGTATCTGAGTCCCAACAACAGAGCAAAAAGTCTATCCACACTTATTGCGGTCAATGTCAACAAAGACACTGAGCACAAAATAGAGCTTGTGGTAAAAGCTCCAACAAATGCGTGGCGACAAATGGTCCATTCCTCGTTCACCACAGACAACAAATAAGCAACATCAAGAGGCTCCACAGTGATACCAACACAGAGATCAGTTGCCGCTAGGGTACGATACAAGACTTTGGACGGCGGATGAAGTGAAGTCTCCTTGTGAAGGGCAACAAGGATCGGAGTATTCCCCAGAAATGCAGTAATGGACAGAACAATATTCAGCACTGAAAAAAAGATCAGTAGATTGTGCATCCCACCAGATAATTCTACCGAGCAAACCAATTCCTCGAATGTTTTCTGGTTTCCATCATCAGCAAACTTTGTGTTTGCCATGTTAGTCAGTGAAATGCGTGTACGTGGGCAAAATAACGCTTCTTGGTAAGGTCGACTGTTTTATTATCTCAGTTATGACAACAGTTTTTTTTAATTACCTCAGTTTACGTATTTTAAAACGTTTAAGAAACATCACCTGCGTGAACGAAAAACATAACCTTAGAATATCCTGTCAAGTTCTGTTTACTGATTGCAAATAGTAGTTATAGTGCGTTTTAATTTAACAACGCAAGTGTGCTAAAACAAGTTTGTTTAAGTCAGTTTTCTTTTCGCAAGTGGAGCGAGTGCGCGGAGTGCGCAACAAAACGACAACATCCTTTGCTTCGAGTAATCTTACAATACTTTAGCAGTTTCTGTGCTTCTTTTCGCGCTAAAACTCGTAAAGCGAACGTTCCATGATTCACTCAAAAAACCTCCGAGGATTTTTTTAGCTTTCTACTGCTCGCAGTCTTGAGAACTCGATGGACGACAAAGTTGGCCTTGTGATGTCAACCACTGGAAACCGCATGACACGCGCATGATCGGTTGTTTACACGATGTTTGCTATGGGGCGCCGTTTGTAAAAAAATTATTTAGCTTAATTTTGTCATTTTTTCCACTATTTAATAAATAATGCTTTTTGAAGACGCCATAACTTATTTCATATAAAATCTTATTATTTCTAATCAACCCTTTATTATTTGATACAATAAAAAATTATTTCATATAAAATTTTATTATTTCAAATCATAGCTTTATTACTTCATGTAATAAATTTTGATTTTAAATCATGAGTTAATGATTTGAAATCACGACTTGCTTATTTGAGTATGTTTTATATTTGAAATCATTGCTTTGCGATTTCAAATCAGTCATCGTTTATTTGATATCCGGCGAATTATGGTTAATTCAACCGCTTATTTCAAACCATGACAATCATTATTTCAAATAAAAAAATATTATTTGATATCACTGAAACCATGAATTAAGTTAATAACTAACCGGAGACCATGCACGTGACAAGTTACGAGGGTATCTAGCGCGAGAAAACTCACAAACATGTCTACTCGACCTGACGAGCTCTCGAAGTCAATCGCCTCGGCGGTCTCTCGGGCCGTAGAAAGGCCAGTTGACCAAGCTCTTTCATCACTTCTAAGCCAGTCAAGTCTTGGTCTTGGTCTTGAAAACCCTGGAGTTAACTCTGTGGCTGTATTTTCTCGTAACTCTTCTCCTACCTTTGATTAAGTTGCCACCTTTAGAATGCTAAAATAGTAATTTTCGCTCCCGGCGGAGCCTGCAGTAAAGCCAGGAGTCATCATCGATAATGGCTCCTGGTAAAGCCCACTTTTTACCACAATTGCCGCTAAACTGGCAATCTGATTGGTCGACGTGAGTGGTAAATGAGAGTCCAGACAACGGTGCTGACGCTAACATCACGTGCACTTGAAAAACACCAATCAGATTGCGAGAAAGTTATAGACAACGCTTGCTCTTTCTTTGCTGTCACGTTTTGTAACAAGACTTCGATTTTTCCTTGTGTTTTTTTGTAAATATTGTTGTAAAAAACAAATTTACATTGGTTTTCCGTGGTGTGGACTCTTATTTACCACGATTTACGTCATTACATGGTCAAAATTTGATGCTGACTCACTCGGCTGTGCCTCGTGAGTCCACAACATTTTGACCATGTGATGACGTAAATCGTGGTAAATAAGAGTCCACACCACGGAAAACCGGTGTAAATTTGTTAAATATGCAGGGAGTATATGCGGCTCCATATGCAGCATGTGGGATAACCTGCTGTTTTGACCTCATATTTGATGCATATGGAAGGGATTTTTCGCATATAGCGCAAGCGATTTTCCTATCGAAAGTAATGTCGCTATTGCTGTGGTTCTGCAATGCTACACTTTGTGATTGCGTAAAAAATCTCCGGCCACCTTCGTAAAACTATGCGCATTCAGCTCGCACACGTTTTCCCGCGCTTGGCTCCTTGGCTACATGTATTTGCTTCAAGTTTTTGTAAATGCTCGTTCTGCTCATTACAATTGTAAATATGTAAAAAATATCATCTAACTACCGCTTTTATTTTATGTTTTATTTGAATTTATAATTTTTATCATTTTACCTATTGTATTTTTAGTCCTTTTTATTTCACGAGAGCGTTTTAACGAGCTACGGTTCCTGAGCTCTTCGTGAAAAATAAACTATGTCTAAGATCTGATTGGTTCATTGCAAAGGCTGTGTCTGTTGTGAGCCAATGACATTTCAATTTTTTTAAAGATACATGCTCCTTGACAACAAAATATCAGTGTTAAAAGTTAAACTGCCTTTCCGCTGAACTCTCTTTTGTGAGAGTTAAGTGCAACAAGTTGTCCGTCGTTTGTTCACTTCTTCAAATGCTCTTTCTTATTTGTTTGACCGGCTTCACTTCATGTAGTAAACATGCCCAACAAATAAAGATAATTAAAATACAACCGCAAATATGTTTGATAATTTCGAGAAAAAAGTTATAAATAATAAATAAATAAATAAATAAATAAAATACTAAAGCTCCCAATTGTTAGTTTGTCTACACCATCCGACACTACGTTTACCTAAATTTCACGACTGTGAACCGCCAGTTTTATTTCACCCTCGAAACACATCACGGACTGACGGCGGGAACTACGTTTTATAAAACAAAAATCCAAACGCTGCCAGCTTTTCACCACCAATTTTTATAAGTTATATCCTGACACCTGTGACAGTTGATGAAAAGGCGAAGGAGAATCCATTGAAACACTGTTTATTCAGTTCAATTCTAAAAGACTAATTACCTCGCAAACGTTTTAGGGTAATTAATAAGAACTAACCCCTCTTGTAACTCTAATATATTGATCGTATAAGGTTTAACGTTGGCACCGCGGCATTACTTGTGTTACACGGCAGTGAGACAAACCTTAAGTGCGATCACTATACTTCCCCACGGCAGTGGCACGATGTTTCTAAACGTTTAAAATAGCCCTTACACTATAAAAACAAAATTTCCGCACAAATTTACTTCTGAATAATACATGATCTTAACCGTCAGTCTACCATGATAAATTTAATATTCATGTATATGCGTTAAATAATAATTACATAGGGAGAGCATCGTGCCTGCTCTTAACATACAGTGTTTAGTATTTAACAAAACTGGACATTTTTAACAGCAAAGATGTCCGATTGAGTCAGTGGCTTGACTAATTTCTCTAATCTTCCAGCAGTAAGGCTAAAAGTTGTAGTAACGCACCTATTAACTAATAAAGAATTCCGACCTTTATGCAAAATTTCCATTTTCCCATACCGCGGCCGTTTATCACTGAGAATTGTGCGGGTAGCTTTTTCGTCACAGAAAATCAACGAGTAAACGGTGGAGAAAGAATATTCAGTATTCCTTCAGAAGAGAAAAAAATAACGACAGGCGGAATTTCTAAAGTAAAATGTCAGTTGTACAAAGTTTTATGTTAATTTCAAGTTAAAGTTCCATACACCTGCCATTTTGCAGTTGTGAATATTCTTTCTGTTCAGTAAACTCTATGTTTAACAAAACACAATTCATATCAAAAGAAAGATGCTGTTTACAACATGAATAATTTCCTTCACTACACTTCTTTAAGTAATATTTTGCAACGGTTAACTTTAAGGACCTGAGTCTCCGATCACCTAACCTACCATAATACTATATACAATATAACATGCGCTATGCTAGAAATCCCGGGCTGGAAATCTATCTGTCCTAACATAAAAGGCAATTTTGAAACTGAACATTCCTTTTCGCAGTATATAATAGAAAAAATATCTAGCTAACAGAATAAAGAGCAAAGTTGTCCGATTGTGTCCTTAACTGCCTGCCTTACTTCTTTCATCTTCCAGCAGTAAAGTGCCGGGTTTAATGATGAGTTTAAGTAGACTAAAGTCGCTGTTACTGTAAACAAAGCAAGATGAGTAGATGAGGAGAACTCGTTTTGAGTCAGCCAAGCCACCATTATAGCATATGGTAGATAACAAACTGCTAACATCGACTGCACCCACAGTGCACTGGACACTGCCTTCTTGTATCGCGCCATATCCATTGGAATTCCTTGGGTCGGTTGTTCTTGGATTTGATGATGACGAAGAGTGAGGAAAATTTTAGTATAAGAGACAATCGAGGTGACCAAACATAGTGATATAACTATGTAGCCATGCCATCTGGTTATAAGGTGATTCAAAAAATGCATCGCTGTGCCAATAATAGACACAGCCCAAAAAACAGTTATAGTTAGATAGGTCCGCTTTAAAGTTACAACTTGTCTGTATCTGAGCCCCAACAACAGAGCGAGAAGTCTGTCCAGGCTTATTGCAGTCAATGTCGACAAAGACACTAAGCACAGAACAGAGCCTGTGATAAAAGCTGCATCAAATGCGTGGCGACAAATATCCCATCGTTCGTTCACCACAGACAACAAATAAGCAACACCAAGTGGTTCCACAATGATACCAACACACAGATCAGTTGTCGCTAGGGTACGATACAAGAGTTTGGACGGCGGATGAAGTGAAGTCTCCTTGTGAAGGGCAACTAGGATCATAGTATTCGCCAAAAATGCAGTAATGGATAGAACAATATTCAGCACTGAAAGAAAGATTAGCAGATTGCATATCCCTGCAGATAATTCTACCGAGCAAACCAATTCCTTGAATGTTTTCTGGTTTCCATCATCGACAAAGTTTGTGTTTGCCATGTTACTCAGTGGGATGCGTGTTCGTGGGCAAAATATCGCTTCTTGGTAACGACGACCGTTTTTAATATTTCAGTGATGACAACAGTTTCTATAATTACCTCAGTTTATGTATTTTATGACGTTTAAGAAACATCACCTGCGTGAACAAAAAATATAACCTTAGAATATCCTGTCAAAAATGTTTGGTGTGTAGCCAGGCATGTTAAAAATAAAAAGATATTAAAAAGTTGACACTGGCTAAAATGTTGTGTTGGACGTTTCGGCAACTACTTTTTCCTTCTTCAGCAAAAGATAAAATGCAAATATCTAACGGCGTCCTGATGGTGTAACGGGATGGCATTAAAAACCACAAACCAACATTGAAACGCGAAACGAGAATAACAGCCGCGTGACATCATTCAACAGTGGCGGATCCAGGATTTTTCTTAGGAGGGGGTGCACCTCTAAGGAATGATATAACTGGAGGGTGACGTACACAAATTTTAAAAGCGAACAACGCAGACTATGTCATCTCGGGGGGGGGGGGTGCGCACCCCCTGCACCCTCCCCCTAGATCCGCCCCTGTTCAAAACCGCATAAAATAAAAAGCGCCGACACGAACATCATTTTCGCATCGCAGAACGACGTCCATTTCACTTCGCTCCGCAGCAGATTCAAGAAACCAACAGGCAAGTTTATAAATCTCATTTAATTTCCATTTACAGTTTACAAAGTAAGAGTGTGGGTTCCCTATGGTTGTGTTATACATGTAGAGCACGAAAAAGTTTTTCGTAACTTTGAACATGTTATCAGTCGTTTGTTCATTTCTTTACAAGCCTTCCCTTCTTTGTTTGACTTCACTGCATGTTGTAGGCAAATTAGAATAATTTGAACACAACCGCACACATTTTCATAATTTTAAGGAAAATATTGCGTAGAAATTGCTATACCTTAATGGAAGAAATTTGTATTTTGCATCATCCAATCGTACTTTGGGACTGAGAACCGCCAGTTTTATGCCAGCCCTCGAAACTGGTCACTGATTGATGGCGTAAAACGACATTTTTAATGCTTAAATGCATTGTATAAAACAAAAACCTAATCGCTACCATTTTTACCGACCATTTCTTATAATTTATACTGACACTTATAGCGGAGCCCGCGGGCCGAAGGCCTGGCGGAGGACCATACTCATAGAACCTTTGCCCGTCATTTTTCATGGTCATGGCTAGAGGAATGTTTCGCGGGCGCGCGTGTGCCCGGGCTCCGTCGTCGCAATAAAAGTAAACTCCGCCGTCGCGCAGGGCTAGCTTGCGGGCGCGTATGACGTCGCAAAACATGCGCGTACGACTTCGTGTTGAAATCAAAGCGAGGCTTTGTTTTTCGCGCGGTAACACGCCCGAATGTTACGTCAGCTGGGAAAACACTTTGATGTTTTGCTGTGTTTACTGAGCGGGTTTAAGGACGTTCGCGCCAATTGTTTATGCGCATCCTTACTGCGCACGCAATTCATGTCGCAACGCCATGCAACGTCATGCACGAGCGCGCGCGCAAAGGAAGAAATTTATTCACATGAAGGGATGGTAGCCGTTGCGTTAACTTTGCTTTGATTTAACTCGCTTGGGTGGTCGATGACCCTATTTTTTTCTTCATATATCACTTTCTTTACCGATTATCTACAGTTTGTGAAATAAGGAAAAAAATCTGTCTTGTAGAAGTTTGATTTTTTTTCATTTTTTTATCCACGCGACGTCGATTTGCACTCATATCTCAGCTGTATGTTGTTTTTGAATGCCCTCTTAAAAGGGTCAACTCATTTAAAGGTTGAAAACAGCTCGAATTATTTACGAATCAGGCCCACTTAGATAACATTTGAATATAATAGTTTCTCCCCAGCGATTCATCTTTGATATTGTTTAACTAAAAGCCATGGACACCATGTCATGTTACGAGGACTAACTTTTCAAAAACAGGGTATATTTCTACCCACTATATCTCTTAAATCAATTCGGTGACCCCCAATTTTTTTTGCATTTCTGACATCAGTAACTCATTATCAAATCGTAGCATAAGTTTGAAAAAAATCTGTCTTCTAGAAGATTTTCGCGCGAACGTCCTTAAATAAAAGTCGTTATTTTCCTGCATTTTTTCATGGTTTGCTACGGCAAGACAGGGATACTAATTAAGGGATACTCAGAAGCCGATTTAGTCGAAAAAGAAGAGCTTTTAGGGATAAAGTCTTGCTCCGAGGATGGGTTCGTTTTACGGATTTCAGCACCAAAGCGGAGATTTAAGGAATTTCCAAGCACAGTAGTCGCCGGAGGGACTTAAAAGTAAAACAAATTACATTTTCTGATGGGAATTTATCTTGATATCATTTTGTTTGTGTTCTCGTTAGGTTTGGAGAAATGTTTTTAAACGTGTAGCTTAAATTCAGTCGGTTGTATTAATTTCTTGAATTTCATCGAAGACACGGCTCGGCCTCGATGCGCGTTTTGCTTTTAAACATAAACTAATGGAGATTTGAATCAAACTTTTTGAAAGAAGATTGTGTTGTCCATTTGTGAAGAAATGAATACGACTGTGTCGAGGAACTCAAATATATTTAAACTGTTCTATTAAGAGGATTACAATAACGGCTAAACACAAGCGAGTCGAGCGAGTCGAGCGATAAAAACATGTGTTCTCTCAGTAATTTTCCACGCATGTTTAAGTGACGTAAAAATCACGAGTTCTAGACAGTCACGACCGCTGACCGGAAGCAACAAACAACATTTGTAAACGAAACTAATCTAAGTGTTCATTGTACTGTTCAGACTATTCCACATTCTCCGGGGTCGCGCGAATATCCCTTGTCCAGTCAGCAATTCTCCTTACAGCACGTCGGGCAGCGTCTCTCTGAGATCTTCTCACTGGGGTTGGGGTTTGTGCTGTGATAGCTACATCAATTGTGTGGCTCTGCACTTCCTTGGCCTGAATCTCCAGAGGGTGCAATTGTTATGGGGCGGTTTGTTGTTCCGTTAGCTGTGCGTACATTTGCTGAGCGCACAAATCCATCGTGACCCCTATTAATGGATGTAACAAGTGCTAGTTTCCAGTTTACTCTAGGACGATCATCGTGGATGAGGAGTACGTCGCCATCCTTCACTGTTTCTGCATCAATTCCGGACTTTTTGTGGAACTCTCAGTAGAGAGGCATTGAGAGGCGCAGCTATGGTTGGTACAATGATTGTACGAATGGGTATGGTCTCCCCTTGAATAGTTTTAAGGTAAACAGTAACAGTGTCAACGCGCTTAACAGATGATGTTTTCCCACCGAAGGTTGACAGTGATATGGTTTCTTGTGTTTCCGGTTTTAGATCAAGTTTGACTGCAACGTTTGAGGTGATAAAGGAGCGTTGGGAACCCTCGTCAAATAGAATGTGTGCATTGATGTGGGTATTGTGGCTTCCAATAGGTGCTACAGCTGTTTTCAGTAGGATGGGTGTATGTTTGTTTGCATCACCAATGTGTAGGGATGGAACTGAAGGCAGCGTAGCCTTGTCTGTGCTGGGTGTACTTGTAACCTTGTTTGCAGTTGATTCAGTGGGTGTTACTGTGGGAGGTGTCTCGACATTCCGACAAAGACTGGTGTGATGTTTCCGATGGCATACCTTACAGTGGTTGCGTGATTTGCATTGAGATACTGGATGACGATTAAGACAGTTAAAACATGCCCTTGCATCGCGTACAAGGGCGTGTCTCTTTTCCTTATCTGTCACAACATTACAATCATTTGGACTGTGTTCACCCTTGCAGTAAAGGCATGTTTGTTTGGTGGGGTGACGACCACAGTTAGAAGGTGAAAGAGGTGAATGTGGCTTTGAACCCATGAAGAATGCAGCGGTAGCAGAACTTGTAGAGCTGTCACTAAATTCATAATCACTGGAACTGTTTTGTCCTGCCTCTAAGATTTCAATCTCATTCAATATTGCTTTACGCAAATTATCAAAATGCAACTCCTTGTTACCGTTTTGTCTTGCTAGATTTCTCTTGATCTCGTTAGGTAATTTCTTCTGAATAATTGGGACAAGAATATCTCCATATGTTTCCGTTGTTTTGCCCAATGTCTCAAGTCCCCGGATGTGAGTTTCAACCGAGTCGTAGAAAAGTCTCAAACTACTTAAATGATCAGTAGGCGGTGGTATGTTAAGTAGTGCTTCCATGTGTGCGTTCAGTGATGATGTTGTGGGGTTGAGCGAACCTTTCTTGTAATAACTCTACATTCTTAGTCGGCACCGTAGGATAGTTGTGCCTTCAAATAGTTGAACTTTTGTACATCGCTAATTGTAGTGTTATCGTGTACTGCCGACCGGAAAGCGTCCCAAAAGGCTTGCCATTCGAGCGGGTTCCCATTAAACGATGACAGCACGAGTTTAGGTAAACGATTACTTTGAAATGAATGAGTAGTTGTACTCACCGGTGGCGGCGTGTTCGATGAATTCTCTGATGCGGCATGTGAATCAATAGGAGAACCGTTACCTGTTGTTCCGGTTAACGTGGATGGAATGGGTTGCTGATGTTCCTGTCCAGTTTGCGATGAACTTGGGGAGGTAATGTCGGTATTTTGAGGAGATGACACGTGCTGATTGAGGTTCTTGCTTGCGAGTTCAATTACAGCCATGCTCCGTCACGCGTGACCAGTATTTTTGAAAATTGAATGGAGTTTTCAAGATTACGCGTCGGTTTTGAAAATTCATTCCGAGATTCGGAATTCCCGAGAATTTTACCGCATTTTCGGAAAAAAAGCGCAACAAAATATCATTTTGTTTGAAATGTTACGTATCCGAACAATATTAGGTGTTGTTACTAAAAATGTGGTTGTTGTTCATCGTGGTGTGTAAGATAGGTAAACGATTTTTTCGTTTGTCTCACGATGGAGTCACTTTAAGATGTTGATCGCGACGTTTCGACTGCTATTACTGCTAGTCTTCATCAGGCGATGAGGTCGATTGGTTACGTGTCGCTTATGTAGCACGTTGGCTTGTTGCTATTGGTGCATTTCGATCGTCATTATTATTCCGAAAAGATGTTGTTCCCTCTCCGGTCCGATTTGATATCGGTCGGCTGTTATGCTTCTTGATTGTAGGCATCCACGCTTCGGGAATTTCAATTCCACTATCTCTGTTGATGTTATTAGGATGACGTCTTATGAGGATGGCCTCTTTAACTCTACGGGTGTACCAGTGTGGGTCACGGTCAATAAACTTAACCTCGTCCCAAATAGGAAAATGCCCGGTCTTGTTAGCGTGTTCTGAAACCGCGGAGGTTTGAGTACGAGCAAGCCGTATGTCTCTATCGTGTTCTTTTATCCTTTCATGCATAGACCTCCCTGTTTCTCCGATATACACTTTGCCGCATTCGCAAGGAATCTTGTAGACAACACCGTCCTGTTTATTAGAGTCGAGGACGTCCTTAGGTCGTACTAAGTGCGACCTGAGAGTTGTGTCAGATTTGAAAACAGTGCGTACGCCTTGTTGTTGTAGGCAGCGGCGAAGAACCTCTGATACACCTTTGATATAGGGCAATACTGCAGTAGATTTAAAATCCTGCGTGGATTCCTTCTTTGTTGTTGGTCCTTTCGTTTTTGTGATTTTTTGTACAAACGAGGAAGGATATCCGTTAGAAACAAGAACCGACGACAAATGCCTACCATTCGTTTTACCATGGAAACAGAGAAAGACAACACTATCCCTTTCCTAGACACGTCAGTTACAAGGGACTCAAACGGCCTTCTCACTACCAGTGTATATAGGAAACCTACTCATACTGGTCAATACCTGGCCTATGATTCACACCATCCGCAGTCAGTTAAGCGTGGTATTGTGAAATGTCTGTATGACCGAGCCAAACACCTCATTACTAGACCATCAGTTATCTCCAACGAAAAGAAACATTTGTCGTCGGTTCTTGTTTCTAAGTTTCGTGACGGAGCATGGCTGTAACTTGTCGATGACGTATACTTTCTCCAAGATAAGCCCATTTAGTTCCTCTGCTGCGAGTATTTCTTGTTCAAGATCCTCAGGATTTTCCAGCAAATCCGCTATTTTGTTGTTAAGTTCCTGAAAGGTTTGTTTCTTCTGTTTTAGCTGATCGACGAGGGATCTGAGTAGAGCTATCTTCGGTTGGGTGATTGTGTCTTGCGTCGTCGTGTCATCGATTTTCTGCTTTAACTTCGTTACATGCGCCTTGTGTGCTCTCCTCGATGCTAACAGTTTGGTTAGTTCCTCCATCCTGGTCCCGGCACCAAAAATGTGAAGAAATGAATACGACTGTGTCGAGGAACTCAAATATATTTAAACTGTTCTATTAAGAGGATTACAATAGCGGCTAAACACAAGCGAGTCGAGCGAGTCGAGCGATACAAACATGTGTTCTCTCAGTAATTTTCCACGCATGTTCAAGTGACGTAAGCAATCACGAGTTCTAGACAGTCACGACCGCTGACCGGAAGCAATAAACAACATTTGTAAACGAAACTAATCTAAGTGTTCATTGTACTGTTCAGACTATTCCACACCATTTTTATGTGTTTGTTCATTCATTACATAGATTGAAAAGCGATTTTATGTAAACAAAACAAGACTTAGATTTTATACTCGCGTCGCCTTATGCAAATATGTTTGTGCAGTTTTGCAATTTTGATTTCCAAATCAGTTTCTCGGGCACTTCTTGACAAGCAAGAAGTGTATTTTATTCGGAAAATAGTCGTAATAGTTATTCTATTAGACGGAGAAAAAGTTCTTTTTGTGAACTTTTGTGCGATCTAAATGTACTGTGCAGACGGTCGGGTAATAAGCTTAGGCTTACTGTTTTTGAGAATTGCTAAAATTGAAAAATAGCCCGGTCGTCAATCTTAATTGTTGTGCTTCCGAACTTTCACCTAATTTAAGTTTCATCTTAGTTAAGCTTGTTCAGAGGGTCTTCAAAGGGCAACGCTGTTAGGCTAAGCCTAACTATATATACTACTAATGAATGGGGTTAGTTTCTAGAGAAACTGTGGTGCTGCGTCGGTGGGGGTGAAGCACAAGAATTTGGTTTTATCGACTGAGTCGATAAGGTAAATTAGCCACCGTAAAAAGATTCGAGAAAGCTGACGTTTCGAGCGCTAGCCCTTCGTCGGAGCGTATCCCATACGCTCCGACGAAGGGCTAGCGCTCGAAACGTCAGCTTTCTCGAATCTTTTTACGGTGGCTAATTTACCTTATCGACTCAGTCGATAAAACCAAATTCTTGTATATATATTACTGACTCTTATAATTTATACTGTGTCAGTTGATAAGAAGGCGAAGGAGAACCATTTAAATATCTTATTTATTTCACCTCTGATTCCCTTGCAAACGTTGCAGTGAATGAACTTACACGCACAAATAGATAGTTTCTCTCGCCTCTTTCAGGCTCGCTTTTGGTTTACGCTACCCTGGGTGCCAGAGGCTTCTCTCGCGCTCTGATCTCTCTCATTTTACACGCCTCTTATGTCTCTTATATTTTCGCCGCTCGAGAAGCCTCTGGACCAGAGCGCGATCTCTTTGATAGCGCTGTGCCAATAACGATCTCGCTTATACGAAAACAACCAGAATCTGGATGTTTTGCTGATTGGCTCCTGATGGCCTCCTACGGGATGTTGGATGTTTCAAGCATTGTGATTAGGCAATAAGTACAATGGACGCGTGATCGGAACGCATACGGTTTGGAGGTTGCGAAGATCAAAGCCAGACGGGCTTTATTATGTTGTTTTCGAAAGTTCGACTAGATTTTTATATATCGATGGCATGGTTAAATTATGGAACTGCAAACGGAAGATTCAAATAAGGCAATTACTGAAACTGTTAGAAATTTCGATGGGGTCGAGGAAGTGAATGAAATAGTGGCATAAACGAAACAGTCGCTAGACTGTGAAATTGACAACGGAGGAGAATTAGTACAAACAACGAGCTCCACGCTGCAGCTAAAAAGCGTAGCGAATGGAAGCTAATATTACAGCCTTTACTGAGACAAATTTCAACTCTCTACAAGTTGAATAGCTTATTAAGCTACAACTCTCTCTGCTATAAAGCTTGGATCCTGAAAATTAAAATCCTGCAAAGACGAAACTAAAATAGCTGGGCCCGCGTGACATTAATAGCGGGAAAGACATCAAGATCATTTCAGATCCTGTCATGTCCGGTATTTCAGAGAGATGAGTTAGAGAAATTCAAACTTTTCCTACATAAAAATGTACATGCCAATATTAATGGCGAAAACAACACACCAACAGCCAGGCAAAAAAGGACGTTAAAATGAGGTCAAAATCTGCAAGCGCAACACCATGATGGGAAACCACAACCGACAGACTTGACCTTTCGTCCGTTGCATTGCACGCGGCTTTTGAAAGGTTTTAAAACAAAGGGCTAAATGTAGAATACCCGTTCAAAACATATAGAAGGATCAAATGGCATTAAAAACATGAGGTAAGAGTCAGTGCATGCCTGCCACGTTCATTTTACACTTCGTCGAATTCGAAGGTGGAAAGAAGATTCTGTTGTCCATTTTTATGTGTTTGTTCATTCATTACATAGGTGAAAAGCGATTTTATGTAAACAAAACAAGACTTGGATTTTATAGTACTAACTTCACTCGCGTGGCCTTATGCAAATATGTTTATGTATTTTTTGCAATTTTGATTTCCAAATCAGTTTCTCGGGAAATTTTTGATAAGTAACAGGTGTTTTTTATTCGGAAATTAGTCGTACGGGTTATTCTAGACGGAGAAAACGTTGAGTTGTTTTTGTGAACTTTTGTACGGTCTTTTTGTACTGTTCTGTTTTTGAGAATTGCTAAAATTGAAAAATAGCCTAAAAGGTTTAAATATCTTTCTTTCAGTCTTCTTTCAATTATGTGTATTTTTATTTATAGAATATTGTTATTTTTCTCTACAACTGCCTTCACCTGTATTTGTCTCACCTCATTTTATGTTAATTTAAAGTTGATGTTCCATACACCTGTCATTTTGCAGTATGAATATTCTTTCAGTTCAGTAAAACTGCACTCTACTTTTTGCAACACACAATTCATACCAGGAGAAAGATGCTGTTTACAGCATCAATAGGTCTCAATAGTATTCTTCATTTCACTTCTTTACTGAGTAATATTTTGCATATAAAATACAACATCCGTTATGCTGGAAATCTATCTATCCTAACATACACAGCATAAAATAGACAAGATATCTGAGGATTAAGGCAATGAAAAGCAAAGTTGGGATTTGCAGTTATGAATGTTATTTTCAGTAAAACTGTACTCTGCTTTTTGCATCACACAATTGATGCCAGGAAAAACATATTGTTTTCAATATGAATAGTTTTCTTCATTTTACTTCTTTTAGTAATATTTTGCAACGGCTGTCTAAAAGGGATTAACTGAGTCCTCGGTCATCTTACCTACCATAATACAATATACAATATTACATGCGTTATGCTGGAAATCTATGTCCTAACAGGCTTTTAAGTAAACTGAACTTCCCTTTTCACAGCATAGACAAAACACGTGAGAATTAACTGAATGAAGAGCAAAGTTGCCCTATTGTGTCCTTAACTGCCTGCCTTACTTCTTTCATCTTCCAGCAGTAAAGTGCCGGGTTTAGTGATGAGTTTAAGCAGACAAAAGTCATTGTAACTGTATGCAAAGCAAGATGAGTAGATGAGGAGAGCTCGTTTAGAGTCATCCAAGCCGCCATTATACCATGATACCCATCCTCTGAACGCTTGGAACAGCCTACATGTCAATTAAACGTCGCGTCGACGTGTACTTGAATCGTGGAATTATCCCATATATAATTTTAAAAAATACCATTTACTTTTATGGTCATTTGGTGGGATCAAACACAACACAGTGACAACAAAGTAGTTATATTTTATACCACAGATTTTGGGAACATAAAAAGTCGTTTTCACCAGTAAAATAATCACACCACATGTACACGCATTGTTTGTTTAGGATAATTATAACTTTACACAACAGAACTATACGGGAAGTTCCAATTTGCAGTTCAGCCAATGAAATTTTACTACTTTTGAAATTAAAGAACATGCTACTTGCAAAGAAAATATTAAGAAAATTGCTTTCCTCAAAATTTAAACTGTCTTTCCGTTTCACTCTCTGTTGTGTTGGAGATTACGAAAACGAAAATAATAATAATAATAATACACTTTATTTAAAGAGGGTATCACGGAATAGTTACAAAACTAGTAAACTTGTGGTCCTCTATCTAAGGATTACGAACAAATTAGGATAATTTAAACACAACCGCAAACATGTTTCATAATTTTAAGATAAAAGTTGTGTAGATCCTGCTCGCTAGAGTGATTTTACTTCAACTGTGAAACAGAAACTATTAGTTAGTGTGTAACACTATCTATCACTATCTATTACACTAGCGCTAGACCTTGATAGAGTGATTCACAATCTAACAATTAGTGTGTGATAGTCCAAATGAAACAAAAGAAAACAATGAAATTATTGTTCAATAGCGCGTACTATTCTACTAACTATTTCATGGGTTAACTGTAATCGCTCTAATATTCGAGGATAATAGAAACCGATACGAAGTACTACGGCGTAAAATCCTACTATCTATTTCACAGATGAAGCAAAACCACTCTAAATGACAGAAACTTGTATAAAAAAAATATATGAAAACTACAAAATCCCACAATTATTTATTCTATTTTGAAGGCGGTTGTTTTAATATCTCAGTTATGACAATATGTTATTTTAACTAAAAATCATCAGCCTGGACGAAAAAAAAATAACGTTGGAATATACGGACGCGTTCTGTTTAACTCTTTGCAAATATTAGTTGTAGTGCGATACGAGTGTCCAGGTAAAACGACATTTTGGTTCACAAGGTAGTTTTCTTTTCGTGTGCAAAATAACTAAAAATTAACTTGATGATTCCATTTTATCCGAAATGTATAAAAATAATAAAAATAAGATTTGCATGCAAAAAAAATATGTTGCATAAGCTATCATGTTTTGTCTTACGAAGCTGTAATAAGCGGAACTTTAAATATTCAAAACTATACGGGTAGTTCAAATTTGCAGTTCAGCCAACGACATTTTATTTTTTTTTTAAATTGAAGATGCACGCTCCTTGCCAAGAAAATGTCAAGAAAATTGCTTTCCTCAAACGTTAAACTGTCTTTTCGCTTCATTTCCTTTTGTGCGTTGTATTATAGAGTACTAAAAAGATTTTCGTAAGTTTGAACATGTCGTCAGTCGTTTGTTCACTTCTTCAAACGCTTTCCCTTCTTTCTTTGACTTCACTGCATGTTGTAAAAAAATTAGAATAATTTAAACACAACCGCACACATTTTCATAATTTTAAGGAAAATATTGCGTAGAACCTGGAAGAAATTTGAACGAAATGTCTGTCCCACACTGATTATTTATTATATTTTGCCGGCATCATCCGATCGGTTTTCGGCTTAACTGCATTATATAAAACAAAAACCTAAAAGCTACCGGCTTTTACCGACCATTTCTTATAATTTATACTGACACCTGTGACAGTTGATAAGAAGGCGAAGGAGAGCCATTTAAATATCTTATTTATTTTACCTCTGATTACCTCGCAAACGTTGTAGTGAATGAACTTAGACGCACAAATGTAATAGTTTCTCGCGCCTCTTTCAGGGTCGCTTTTGGTTTCCGCCCTCCAAAACCAAAAATCTTGAGCTTGAGCGCCGATCGATTCCCGCGCACGCTGGCCGGCCCACGCGCGAGACGAGACAGGACCCATTTCTAGCGTCTCTCCCGAGTCCCACTCTCTGTATTCAGACTCGTTCCAGTTCTTTTTTGCCGCTTCAGCTATCACCCCTTTTTGTCGGAGGACTCGAGTAAAAATACGGAGTGTTTTGCAGTCTAGGGTGGTAAAGTTAATGTTAAACTGCAAGCAGGCCCTCATATTTCAACTCTCCGCTCGCATAGGACACTCGCGGAAAACCTAAATAGTAGACCATGCTCGTATGCTAAGTCACTGTACACGTGACTGTCGAAAAGGTACAATAAAATGAATTGATTTTTATCATCATTTCCTAAAGTTGTCAGCATAAAGGTAAATCTCGGCTAATTCCTTTCTGCATTCATGAGGTTTTGCATTTTTTCACTAGCTTGGAATTCCCTACCAATGTCTTGTTAATATCTGAAAAATTAATACACACAACATAGAACAATCAAAAGGTTACACTAAATATCTGTGTACTTTGCCTTTGTACTACGCGAGTGATGAATGTTGGTACTGTTATGTTAGTGTTAATGTTAGTACTGTTAGTAATGTAATGTTAGTAACGTGCGCGCAGATAAGTGAATGGCCGTGATGTATGCAGTAGCGCGCGCATGCTTAAGGCCCGGCCAAACGAAAGCAACATTTCAACGCAACATCTTGCAACATTTTTGGATCGTGTTGTGAAAGAGCTGGCCAAACGCGCGCAACAATTTGCAACATGTTGGATGGTGTTGGATCAAGTTTGAAAATGGTCAAATTTGATCCAACACCATCCAACATGTTGCAACATGTTGCAACAGGGTGGCCAAACGCGTGTTAACAAGTTGCGCGCAACAATGTTGCGAGATGTTGCGTTGAAATGTTGCGTTCGTTTGGCCGGGCCTTTAAAATGGAGATCGTACGAAACGTTTTTTGGTCGTAAATTTCTCGTAATCTAGTCGTACGACCTATGCTCAATTTTTTAAAATTTTTAAATATACATCAACATCGATCTGCAGACAATATTCTTTTCAAAATCTGTAAGACAGATTTTAAAATATTTTTCGAAATTCCTATTTTTGATATTTTCGTTGATATGCGAAAAATTCTCTTACAGATTTTTGTTTTAACTTGTAATAACGTTTGTTTTTATCCAAAGTTTAAATGGTAAGATTAATGTTAAGGTAGGAACATACCAGTGTTTTTTTAAGTAAAACGTCCTCGTAGAATTAGAACCCAGTCTTCTGAAAACCACTCGGTCGCTTCTTTTTCAACCACTTCTAACAAGAGGATGGTGAAATTACAAACACCCACAGGCATTGTCTTGTACCATGGTTTTGACGTTGTAATTGTTGCTTGTTCCCACAAATGGTCACCTGTGATCGATATTATCGAGTGCATCTGGTGACCCGCATAAACTTAAATGTTGTCTATTCAGTTCAACTCTAAAAAACTGATTACCTCGCAAATCTTATCAAATCTTACTTTAGCTCAATGAATCTGAATTTGATGCCAGATGTTAGGCTTGGATGAAAGTTTTGAGAGATGCTCTTTTTATGCTAATCAGCGTTTCCATAGCAACGGCAAACAAACATGGCGAAAAACAGTTTTTACTAATTATCTTTCGATTGTGGGGCTACCCGCGACAAGTGAATAAATGCACTATAATCTACACAGTATAGCACACTAAATGGGAAAATTTCAAACAAATTAAACCGTTCAATTTTGAATAAATCGCTGAAACATTTTAACACGTGTTTTTTCATGTTTGAAATATAAGCGATCAAAACATTGGATAGGTCTCACAAATTATCATTAAATCACCACAGAAAGTTTCCTCAGACTTACATTATTACTCCCTGCAAATAGCTCTGACTAACTCCTCGGCAATAGAGATCGAGCTTTTCATTCAAATGCAGTTTTCCTTGACGTTTTCACTCTTTCTGGAAACCATTCGATAGATATCTGCCGTAGAGTATTCGACATTTTCCTGAAAAAAGATCAAAATCTTTTTATAGTGTGCGCCTAATTACAAAATATAGCAAGCGGAAGTTGAAATTTCCAGTTTAACGAAAGACGTTTCTTTCGGACCAGCAGGTACACGCTTCTTGTCAAGAAAATGTTACAAAAAAGGGAAAAGCTTTCCCTAAAAGGTTTAAATACCTTTTCTTCAGTCTTCTTTTAACTATGTGTATTTTCATTTACAGAATATTGTTATTTTTCTCTACAATTGCCTTCACCCGTAATTGTCTCACCTCATTTTATATTAATTTCAAGCTGATGCTCCATCCACCTGTCATTTTGCAGTTATGAATATTCTTTCAGTTCAGTAAAACTGCACTCTACTTTTTGCAACACACCATTCATGCCAGGAGAAACATGCTGTTTACAATATGAATAGGTCTGAATAGTTTTCTTCATTTCACTTCTTCAAGTAATATTTTGTAACGGTTGTCTTTAAGGACTTTAGTCCTCAATCAGCTTTCCTACCATAATACTATATACAATACAACATGCGTTATGCTGGAATTCTATCTGTCCTAACATACACGGCTTTTAAAGAAACTGAACATCCCTTTTCACAGCATACAATAGACAAAATATCTGAGGATTAACAGAATGAAGAGCAAAGTTGTCCGATTGTGTCCTTAACTGCCTGCCTTACTTCTTTCATCTTCCAGCAGTAAAGTGCCGGGTTCAATGATGAGTTTAAGCAGACTAAAGTCGCTGTTACTGTAAACAAAGCAAGATGAGTAGATGAGGAGAGCTCGTTTTGAGTCTGCCAAGCCACCATTATATTAAACGGCAAATAACAAACCACTAATGTCATCTGTACCCACAGTGCACTGAACACTGCCTTCTTGTATCGCGCTATGTTCATTGGAATTCCTTGGTTCGGTTGTTCTTGATGAACGTTGTCATTGACTTGGTTTTGATGATGACGAAGAGTGAGGAAAGTTTTGGTATAAGAGACAATTGAGGTGACTAGACACAGCGATATACCTATGTAGCCACACGATCTGGTTATAAGTGGATTCCAAAAATACATTGCTGTGCCGACAATAGACACAACCCAGAAAACAGTTACAGTAATATAGGTCCGCTTTAATGTTACAACTTGTCTGTATCTGAGCCCCAATAACAGGGCGAGAAGTCTATCCACGCTTATTGCAGCCGATGTGAACAAAGACACTGCGCACAAAATAGAGCCTGTAGACAAAGCTGCATGAAATGCGTGGCGACAAATATCCCATCGTTCGTTCACCACAGACAACAAATAAGCAACACCAAGAGGCTCCACAATGATACCAACACACAGATCAGTTGTCGCTAGGGTACGATACAAGAGTTTGGACGGGGGATGAAGTGACGTCTCCTTTTGAAGAACAACTAGAATCAGAGTATTTCCCAAAAATGCATTGATGGATAGAACAATATTCAGCACTGAAAGAATGATCAGCAGATTGCGTATCCCTGCAGATAATTCTACCGAGCAAACCAATTCCTCGAGTGTTTTTTGGTTTCCATCATCGGCAAAGTTTGTGTTTGCCATGTTATTCAGTGAGATGCGTGTCATGGACACAATATCGTTTCTTGTTAAAGACGACTGTTTTAACATATCAGTTATGACAACGGTTTTATTAATTACATTAGTTTATGTTTTTTTTTTTTGACGTTTAAGAAACATCACCTGCGTGAACGAAAAATATGACCTAAGAATATCCTGTCAAGTTCTGTTAACTGTTTGCAAATAGTAGTTGTAGTGCGTGTTAAGTTAGCAACACTAGTGTGCCAACAAGTGTGCCAAAGCGAAGTTTATTCAAGGCACTTTTCTTTTCATAAGTGGAGCGAGTGCGCGATGTGCGCAACAAAACGACAAACCCTTTGCTTTGAGTATATAAGCTTACATACTTTATCATTTTCTGTGCTTCTTTTCGCGCTAAAACTCGTAAAGCAACCGTAGCATGATTCACTTAAAAAACTTCGAGGATTAGGTTTTTACTGCTCGCAGTCTTGAGAACTCGATGGAAGGCAAAGTTGTTTACCGTGTAATGTCAACCGCTGTAAACCGCATGACACGCGCATGATGGGTTGTTGACACGGTGTTGGCATCAGTGTTTGAAATTGCTTTTTAGTCAATGGGAATTTTCCGGATTAATTCAGTAGCTCCAAAGAAGTCTTTAGACCGATTTTTCCCTTCTCTCTCCACCTCCCATCTTATGTTAGCGCTCGTTCAATTTTCTGCGATCACGCGCTCAGTAATCTTCTGCGAAAAGAGAAGGTCTTACTGAATAAATAGATCAAAAATTTCGAAAAAAGCTCCCCGTTATCCCCAAAAGTAAACCCCATCCACAAAAATTAACCACCACCATCACCGCTCTCATCTCCCCAGAGATTCGCGATAGTTATCTGCCTCCATCATTCACCACCCCGAAACCCACCTCTTGACTCGTAGTTTTTCGCCAACATAACACCCAGAAATTTGTTGGTCTTTTTATTTTAACTTTTCTTTTACATAAACCTGTCCATTATACATCTACACTGAGGAGGCAGAGTTTTTGGCTTCTCTGCTTGACCCACATGTAAGCCCACATCAAAGCGGATTTAAGGAAACTATTCGCCCCCTGACCCTCCCAAAGGGTAGCTTCCGCCTTGTTATTTAGGACGGCAATAAATTACTGTTTACCCACACTCTTTTTAGGGGGTATCGGGTTAAAACAGACACAGACCACAGTCGGTTCGCTTCGTTCGCCGATTTCCTTTTCACCCATCGTTCTCCATGATATATCAAGGGCTTTGTTGACGGTTTATACACCAGTTCAGGCACCAGTTAGATATTTATGATCTGTGTCATGAACCTCTTGACTCTACACCCTCTTCTCCTTTAGTGTTAATTTTAAAACTCGACTGTTTTTAAAAACTAACTTGACGATTCAATTTTGTCTTTATGCATAAAAATCATAATAAAAAACAATTTGCATGCGAAAAACTAACGTTGCATAATTTATCATGTTTTCTCAACTTAGTGACGACCGTTTGAACGATTAAATAACTGCGTTTGTGTCCCTACACCAGGAACAGGTTTCACTATATAACATTATTCAGTGCAGTATTATGAATTGTCAACCGAACAAAAGGCCACCGAAAGCTGCTGTCAAGTAATTAAGTTCAGTTTAATTTCAAACGGTTTTTAAGAAAAGGATAGACATGAATGAGGCGGCTGTTTATTAGCTATTCCTTGTGATTAAGTTTAGGTTATCTTCATTTTGTAATAAACCGTTCCAAGTGATCGGATCTCATATTTTTAACCACAAGGCGGATTTTTGTGTCCAATAAATTAAATGTCAATTAGCCTGTTACAGGCGTTAAGATTGTGGGGCCGGAAGCAGCTAAAAACCGGACGCAAACGAGCAAAATTTTAACTTCGCCACCTGTCCTTCGCTCACCACTATCTGAACGCCTGGAACAGGCTACCCACTATCTGAACGCCTGGAACAGGCTACCGACTATCTGAACGCCTGGAACAGGCTACCCAATATCCGAAAGCCTGAAACAGCCTAAATGTCAATTAAACGTCGCGTCGACGTGTATTTGAATCGTGGAATTATCCCAGATGTGATTTCAAAAAAAAATACCATTTACTTTTATGGTTATTTGGTGGGATCAAACACAACACACTGACAACAAAGTAGTTATATTTTATACCCGCCACAGATTTTGGGAATATAAAAAGTTGTTTTCACCAGTAAAATAATCACACCACATGTACACGCATTGTTTGTGTAGCCTAATTATAACTTTATACAACAAAACTATACGGGAAGTTCCAATTTGCAGTTCAGCCAATGAAATTTTACTACTTTTGAAATTAAAAATACATGCTACTTGCAAAGGAAATATGAAGAAAATTGCTTTCCTCAAAAGTTAAACTGTCTTTCCGCTTCACTCTGTTGTGTTGGAGATTACTAAAACGAAAATGACCAACAAATTAAGATAATTTAAACACAACCGCAAACACGTTTCATAATTTTAAGGTAAAGGTTGCGTAGATCCTGCTAGGTAAATGAAAGAAACTTGTATAAAAAAAGTATATGGAAAAAAAACAACAAAATCCCACAATTATTTATTAGTGGAGCTATCGCTCCATACTTATAGTATAGTATATTATAGTAATATTGTAATACGATAGTCCTTTGTCAATAATAAAATGTATCGTGGGACTGGCTGACCAACGCGCCCATGCCTCAACCTTTGAGCGTATTCGGTTGTGTAGTGAAGGCAAAATTCTTGAATTTCGCCATGTCCTCAGCCAGACAGCTCCTCGATGCGCTAATGGTACGCTTTTTGCTTTTAAATAAACTAATGGATATTTGAATAAAAGTTTTCAAAAGAAGATTTTATTGTCCATTTTTATGTGTTTGAAAAGCGATTTTATGTAAACAAAACAAGGCTTGGATTTTGTAGTTCTAACTTTACTCGCGTCGCCTTGCGCAAAGATGTCTTTACATTTCTTGCAATTTTGATTTCCAAATCAGTTTCTCGGGAAATTTTCGATACGCAACAGGTGTATTTTATTCGGAAATTAGTCATACTAGTTATTCGAGACCGAGAAAAAGTTGTTTTTGTGAACTTTTGTGCAGTCTAAATGTACTGTGCAGACGGTCGCATAATACTGTTTTTAAGAAAATTGCAAAATAGCCCGGTCGTCAATCTTAATCCTAATTTTTCTTGTGCTTCCGAACTTTCACCTAAGTTAAGCTTATGATCATCGTTTATGTTCAGAGAGCTCCGCTGTTAGACTAAACGTATCTATCTATCTATCTATCTATCTATCTATCTATCTATATATATATATATATATATATTAATTCAAATTCATTGAATGCAGATCAGACTTCAGAAGATATTCATTCGTTTAATGCTACAGTTCTGTTTCGTATGGTCAAAAGATGACCACACTCATCAGGCACTTGTCAAACTCACGTATATATATATATATATATATATTATATATATATATATATATATATATATATATATATATATATATATATACATATTTGTATGTCACGCTCACTGTTCATACAGTTTGAGCACTCTCTGGATTGGGTGGAGAGCCTCGTAAGAGGTGTTCACTATTGGCATATTGCTTCGCTCACTGCTCGCAGTTTGAGCACTCTCGTGACTCCACAATGCAATCCAACAATGTGTAACCGTACATCCTGTGCCCAAGTTCAGGAGTTGCCATAAAGCCATTATGGTAATAACCGGGAGGGCACATTGTATACATATTTGTATGTCACGCTCACTGTTCATACAGTTTGAGCACTCTCTGGATTGGGTGGAGAGCCTCGTAAGAGGTGTTCACTATTGGCATATTGCTTCGCTCACTGCTCGCAGTTTGAGCACTCTCGTGACTCCACAATGCAATCCAACAATGTGTAACCGTACATCCTGTGCCCAAGTTCAGGAGTTGCCATAAAGCCATTATGGTAATAACCGGGAGGGCACATTGTATACATATTTGTATGTCACGCTCACTGTTCATACAGTTTGAGCACTCTCTGGATTGGGTGGAGAGCCTCGTAAGAGGTGTTCACTATTGGCATATTGCTTCACTCACTGCTCGCAGTTTGAGCACTCTCGTGACTCCACAATGCAATCCAACAATGTGTAACCGTACATCCTGTGCCCAAGTTCAGGAGTTGCCATAAAGCCATTATGGTAATAACCGGGAGGGCACATTGTATACATATTTGTATGTCACGCTCACTGTTCATACAGTTTGAGCACTCTCTGGATTGGGTGGAGAGCCTCGTAAGAGGTGTTCACTATTGGCATATTGCTTCGCTCACTGCTCGCAGTTTGAGCACTCTCGTGACTCCACAATGCAATCCAACAATGTGTAACCGTACATCCTGTGCCCAAGTTCAGGAGTTGCCATAAAGCCATTATGGTAATAACCGGGAGGGCACATTGTATACATATTTGTATGTCACGCTCACTGTTCATACAGTTTGAGCACTCTCTGGATTGGGTGGAGAGCCTCGTAAGAGGTGTTCACTATTGGCATATTGCTTCGCTCACTGCTCGCAGTTTGAGCACTCTCGTGACTCCACAATGCAATCCAACAATGTGTAACCGTACATCCTGTGCCCAAGTTCAGGAGTTGCCATAAAGCCATTATGGTAATAACCGGGAGGGCACATTGTATACATATTTGTATGTCACGCTCACTGTTCATACAGTTTGAGCACTCTCTGGATTGGGTGGAGAGCCTCGTAAGAGGTGTTCACTATTGGCATATTGCTTCGCTCACTGCTCGCAGTTTGAGCACTCTCGTGACTCCACAATGCAATCCAACAATGTGTAACCGTACATCCTGTGCCCAAGTTCAGGAGTTGCCATAAAGCCATTATGGTAATAACCGGGAGGGCACATTGTATACATATTTGTATGTCACGCTCACTGTTCATACAGTTTGAGCACTCTCTGGATTGGGTGGAGAGCCTCGTAAGAGGTGTTCACTATTGGCATATTGCTTCGCTCACTGCTCGCAGTTTGAGCACTCTCGTGACTCCACAATGCAATCCAACAATGTGTAACCGTACATCCTGTGCCCAAGTTCAGGAGTTGCCATAAAGCCATTATGGTAATAACCGGGAGGGCACATTGTATACATATTTGTATATATATATATATATATATATATATATATATATATTTTTTTTACAAATTAGTGTGGGAAGGGAGATATGGACAACTAATTGCCTCATAATCTTTGGATCACCAACCTATTCTCGTTCGGAAGGCGATTCACAGCGATTTCTGAAATAAATACATAAACAGTTAAAGTGAGAACAGAAATTTTCACAACAAAGATTATGAGATCCCGGCTGAGGCACTTTCTCACTCATAATCTTTGTTGTGAAAATTTCTGTTCCCACTTTAACTGTTTATATATATATATATAGATATATATATATATATATATATATATATATATATATATATATATATATATGTTTATGGAGGAAAGAAACAAATAAACTACGCTTTCATCCCGACAAGCCTGTTTCGTGGTTGCCCACTCATCAGGGGATTCAATCCCCTGATGAGTGGGCAACCACGAAACAGGCTTGTCGGGATGAAAGCGTAGTTTATTTGTTTCTTTCCTCCATAAACATATACTTCGCTCTACATTAATGTATTGAGCACTGTTTTGCGAATATCCAGTTCTACACTTTATATATATATATATATATATATATTATATTTTGCCTGCACGATCCGACATTATATGTTTTCCTAAATTTTTTGGAAACTCGTCACGGATTGACAGCGGAAAAATTATTTTTTTAAGTGTGCCCACTTCATAGATATCCGGTTTTTGTATAGCCAACAGAAGACACCGGGTAACCGGCAGAAAATGTCGGTATGGAACTGTCACACCACCATCTTCAACACTTAACACTTGTATCACTGGTCACGAAGGTTATCTATTTGTGAAGAACGAATTGGAGGTAACCTCGTGGTAGCCCCTTCGTTATAGAACAATCAAAATTACAAACGTAGTTTAAACGAATGCGGACTCTGAAGTGCAAAGAATAATTGTTGGCCACATCGGGCTTCTTTAATATTATGGTTTTCGCTTTAGACATATTGCTTTTTTTTACGTGGAAATATAGCGTAAATGTTTCTTACCCTTGCGGGCCGTAACATCCTTTTCCCGATATATTGGTCTAATTGCTCTGTAAGCCTACCGCACATTTCCATATTTATAGCTTGCAACTTGAGACCGAATTCGTTCAGTGGATTGTTTAGTAACAAGAGCTACACAGTATATTTCTTTGCAAAGTTCTTGCAAAGCTAAACAGTAAAAGATATAAAGCATATCATGATCAATTTATCATATCACAATACCTGTGTTTTAGTAGCAGACCTCGCTGCTAGTTTTAAATTGTACAATGCAAAGAAAATTTTCCTATCGAAAGGATTTGAATTTGGTCAACCAAATGTGTTTAAATTTGTTCTCAGTTTGACAAAACAACGCGTCAATTCATGAATCATGACATGCAGTGCCCAGGACTTTCCCTTGAAGGTGACAACAAATTTAACACATTACGTCATCTAGTTCTCTCTCATTTCACACAATGCATATTTGCTTTATTTAACGTTCTAAAAAAATGACTAGTCCGTAATCCAAACGGCCCGCTTGTAAAGCCGTAACCGGCTACTTGTTCTCCTTTTATTTTGTGTGTTTTTTGCAATCTCGCCCCCAGGTCATTCTCCGCGTTCAAAATAGCGGCCGAGCATAGCCCGCCATTTGCAACGCGGAGCGGGACGAGGTTCTGAATTTTCCTCTTCTACCTTTTCGCTACCTTCCACCCATAACTGCATTGTATAAGACATAAACACAAACGCTGCCAGCTTTTACCGACCATTTGTTATGATTTAAATTGAGGTGGCAGTTAATAAGAAAGCGAATTTTAAACCTGGGGACGAGGTTGCTGTTTTCGCCGTTTTTCGTCTTCCACCTACGACTGCATTGTATAAACTGAAAAACCCAAACGATCGGAGCTTTTATATAACATATCTTCTTCTTCCATTAAACTTGCCTCCTTCACTTCTGAAGATTTTCGCAAGCGTTAAAAATGTACATTCTCAATAATAGCAGTAAAACTTAATTAATAACAAATCAATAAATAAAGAAAGGAGTGGTCATGTCTAGTAATCAAGACTGGCAAGCCTCTGTTTAAAGGAGGCCAAGGTCGATGCTTGCACGACATCGTCTGGAAGACTGTTCCAATCTCTGATCGTTCTTGGGAAATAGGAGTAGAGATGGAAGTTCGTTTTTGATCTTGGGACTTTGTAACTCAAAGAATTACAGTGCCTGCTCTTCCTTTGCATTGGTTCCATTCTATCCAGCCCATCTGGAGCAACAAGATTATGGTGAATTTTGAACATCATACATAGCCTCATGGCCCTCCTTCTGCTCTCTAGCGATTCCCAGCTCAACTGGTCTAACATATCACCGACGCTAGATGTTTGATGATATCTGTTTATATTTTATACCGACACCTGCTACACGGCAGTGACACGGGTTGGGTTCAAACGCAGTGCACATATAAAACCCAGTACGTTAACTATAGTTCGCCACGGCACAAGCACGATGTCTCGAGACCTTGCAAACAGGCCTTACACTATAAAAACAAAATTTCCGCACAAATTTGCATTTTGAAATAATATATGATCTCAACGTCAGTCTACTATGACAATAAATATGTATTAAACAATAATTACATAGGGATAGCATCGTGCTTGCTCTTAAAATACAGCGTTTAATATTTAACAAAACTGAACATTTTTAACAGCAAAGTTGTCCGATTGTGTCAGTTGCTTGCCTTACTTCTTCTTATGATTTGCATGCGAAAAGATATGTTGCATAATTTATCATGTTTTGTCTTACGAGGTTGTAATAAGCGGCACTTTCATCAAAACTATAGGCGGGAAGTTCCAATTTGCAGTTCAGCTTATGACATTTTTATACTTTCGAAATTGAAAATACATGTTCTTTGTCAAGAAACTGTTAAGAAAATTGCTTTCCAAAACTTCAACTTTACTGCATGTCGTAAAAATACCCAACGAATTAAAATAATTTAAACACAACCGCAAACATGTTTAATAATTTTAAGCGACAAGTTGTGTAGAACTTGCTACCTAACTGAAAGAAATTTGGGTGAAAAGTTTAAAAACTACAAATTCTCACAATTATTTATTATATTCAGTTTGCCTGCACAATCCGACAGTATATATTTTCTTAAATTTTGGAACTGTGAACCGCCACCAGCCAGTTTTATTTACCCGCAAAACACAGACTAATGGCGGTAAAAAAATATTTCTTATTTACATTGGTGTGGATTTTGCCGTTTTTCCTCTTAACCTTATCCCGACCTTCCATCTATAACTGCATTTTATAAAACAAAACCCCAAAAGCTACCTGCTTTTACTGACCATTTCTTATACTTTATTCTGTCACCTGTGACAGTCGATCAGAAGGCGAAGGAGAATCCATTTAAATATATTTTATTTCACCTCTAAAAGACTGATTAGAAACGCTGAGTCAAATTCAGTATCCCTAGACCAAGAACTGAGTCTGCAAAAGGGAGCCTAAACCACAGGGGTTTTGTTCTGTGGAACAAGATCCCCTCAGAGATCAAACCGCTGCCCAATTTAAACGTTTTTAAAACTTCATTTCACGGGAAAGATTATTTTTAACAGATTATAAATTGAAGAAAACTTGATCATATAAGTTTTTATTGTACTTTATCTTTCTTAGTTAAGTAGTTCTAACTTAATGTACTCTAGTGTAAATTCACACGACTCCTAGGAAGATACGATTTCGGGTATAAATAAAGATTGATGATGATGATGATGACGATGATGGTTACTTTAGCGTCAGTCTACCTACCAGCATATAACAATGTTAGTGTTTTAATCGGTTGCAGAACAGTCGAATGATCGTTCTTAGTGCGAAGCGCCGATCCCCGCGCAGGTTGGTCGGCACACGCGCGAGACGAGACAACACCCATTTTTACCGTCTCTCCCCAGTCTCACTCTCTGTATTCAGACTCGCTCCAGTTCTTTTTCGCCGCTTCAGCTATCGCCTCTTTTTGTCGGAGGACTGACTCGCGTAAAAGTACGGACTGTTTTGCAGTCTAGTGTGGTAAAGTTAATGTTAAACTGTTATTTCAACTCTCCGCTTGCACACAACACTCACAGGAAACCTAAACAGTAGACCATGCTCGCAAGCTAAGTCAATGTACATGTAGAACTGTAGAACAGTTACAATAAAAAAGTTGATTTTTATCATCATTTCCTAAAGTTCTAAACATAAATGTAGATCTCAGCTGATTCCTTTCTGCTTGCATGAGGTTTGCATTCTTTAACTAGCTTGAATTTCCTTGCCAATGTCTTGATAAAATCTGAAAAATTAAAACACACAACATAAAACAATCAAAAGGTTAGTCTCTTAAACGGATATTTTTTGCATACACCAAGGTTCTCATTTCTGGTCTGCTAGTCCCGGAGTTTCCCTAGCCTGTTTCAGGCTTGCTCGCGATTCAGTCCGCCCTCCAAAACCAAAAACTTCTTGAACTCGACTCGACTCGCTACGCTTTGTGATTGGCTATAAAAATCTCGCGCCACTTTCTCATCCAATCAGAAGTAAATCCAAAACCAATCGTGAGTTGCTCACACGCGTTTTCCCGCGCTTGGCGCAGTGTACGTACATATATTCATGCTTCGCGTTCTGATTGGTTTATTTGATTCTCTACTTCTGTTGCCAGAATAATTACTTTGGTTTTTGTTTTACGACACTCAATTGAAAACCGCTCTGTGCAAAACTAGCACAAGTGGCGATTTGGCCTTGAAATCCAAATTGTTCCGAATAAACTCTATTATGATGCAGACACTGGTTAGCATGTAAGAAAGTTAGTTCTGTATTTATTCTGTTTTATTTTTTAGCAAACGGCTTACGGTATTTTCCTAAAAACTGAATCTACTCAAGCGAAGCATTTATACTGATTAATAAGTAATGTACGTATTTCTTTGCATTTGAGCCGTTTAATACATGTAAATAAATAAATAAATAAATAAATACAGATCCACGTTTCTTACATGATTACCAGTCCACTTTACTAAAATGAAGCTGATTTGGATAAATTTGGATTTCAAGTCCAGTTCGTCACTGATGTTAGTTAGCATTAAATTAAAACCGTTCAGTTTTCAGTCACGTGTAGTATTTTATTTTATTTTGGTCTCTTGCATACAAACAGTCCACTTTTGCTTTGCTTTCTTTTTCAACAAAATCAATCACCCCTTTTGACTGTTTTTCACAACTCAAAACGCTCAAGATTAAATAAATGATTGTATGATCATGCAAACACATGATTACACGATCATACAATGACATGATTGTTTGCAACTGGAACCCACCTTTACCCTGCACTGTGTAAAATGTAGTCTCTTGAGTGAGATCGTTCGGGTAAGTGGTACTAGTTCTGCAAAGAGTGAGTCACAACATGCCACTGAAGATGACTTCTGCTCAGGTTGGCAAAACATCCATCATTATTATCAACAACAGCAGTTCTTTTCAGAACTGTACTAATCCAGATGATCACACTCAACAAAGTTCTGATACTCCTGGAATAAAACAATTTACAATTTAGTGTGTATGCTTATAACAGATGCCATTCCAATAACATGTTTTGTTTCCAATCTCCTGACCAACCCAATATTTTAGAAAAGTAAAAGAAACAAATCCATATTCACAGTGTCTGACAAGGAAAAACTCCAGGCAAATCAGTCTTTCTTCTATAAAAAGAAAACAAACATAACGTATACTTTGCTTGCTTTAAGGACGTTCAAGCTTATTATTTATGTGCATACTTACTGATTATGCAAATGATTAGCAAATCAAATTGGATGGTCATTATCACAAATAATTGACAATTTAATTAGTCGTTACACCACTTATTGTACATGATGCGCTGTACCTCATAATAATATCTGTCGCGTTCCCCAACCCCGATGAATTGCGAGCCAGGTAAACGCCGTTACAACCAGGTGCCACGATTCTCACAGTTACTCTGGTCTTTATTTAGTCTCTTTCATAGCACGTGGTGGAAAAACTACAATTACAATGATTAAAAATATACTTAAAATATGGCGAAATCTACGGAAAAATCGATCAAAATAAGAACTTACGCTGTCCTTCTCCAAGCTCTACAATGTCTGTTTAGTGAACGATTGACTTTCGCGGAATAACGATAGAATAAGTTCAACGCTAAAGTACAGTACACTCCTGTTCTCCGAAAGTATTTTCCGACAGACACGACAATTGGGCGTAAGCCTAAATCACATGACGATTAAGTAACTAATTAACTAATTAACTAGACATGTCCGGTAATAAGCGTGACTCGCGTGACACTCCTCGCCCAAGGATCCCCGTGGATCCTTGCTTCGACTACAGTCACTTCGACTCCTATCTGTAATCTTAGTTATCTTTGTGAACAGGAACATCAGCAGAAGGGACCAATAGTACGAGAGCACTGATTTGTCGTTCGTATGTCTTCTTCTGCCCGTCTCTGAAGGTCAGCACCGTCGCCTTCCTCACCCTTCCGTCTTCACTCTTGACTGCGTTGACCACTCTGCCCAGGGGCCAGTTGTTTCGGTGGGCTTGCTCGTCCTTCATCATGACGATGTCTCCGACAGCTAAATTCCGACGCTCTCGGTTCCACTTCGTCCTCGCTTGTAGATTTTGGATATATTCCCGTCTCCATCTGGTCCAAAACTGGTCCGCGAGGAACTGAGCCTGTTTCCATCTTCGTTGGGCATAGACGTCCTGCGCTGTGAAGTTGCCCGGGAGAGGACCAGGTGGACGTGTCTTCTGCGTCAGCAACATTGCTGGTGTCAACGGTAGAGGTTCGTCGATATCCGATGGTAAGGCTGTGATCGGACGGGCATTGACTATCGCTGCAACCTCTGCCATCAAGGTAGTGAGCAGCTCGTGGGTTAGCTGCCGCGTTCCTAACTCCAACAGCATGGCATCTAAGATGCGCCGGATGGTGTCTATCTGTCGTTCCCAAACGCCACCATAGTGGGATGCGTGGGGCGGGTTAAATAGCCACTCACAACCTTGCTCCGATAGATACTTTGCCACCGACTCCTTATCCATCTCCGCTAGGGCTTCGTCTATCTCGGTCTTCGCACCAACGAAGTTGGTGCCTCGGTCACATCTCAAATGCAAGGCAGGTCCTCGTATAGCGAAGAAGCGCCTCAGGGCACACAGAAATGAACTGGCGTCCATTGTCTCTAAGAACTCGATATGGATTGCTCTACTGGCCAAGCACGTAAAGACTAATCCCCAGCGCTTTGCGTTCGCCACTCCTCCTCTTGTCCTCCTAGTCTGCACCGTCCATGGTCCGAACACTTCGAACCCTACGTTTGTGAAAGGGGGTCCAACCTCTGTTCTGTCTGGCGGTAGGTCTGCCATCTGCTGTTCTAGCATGAAACCTCGTAGCTTGCTGCATGTCACACACAAACCAATCAGCCTTGCTACGGCTGCATGACCGCCTACGAGCCAATATCCAGCGTTCCGCAGGGCTGCGTGGGTGATTTGGCGTCCTTGGTGATGCACTGCTTCGTGATAATGGCTTAACAGCAGCTTCGATACGTGGTGCTCCTTTGGTAGAAGTATTGGATGCTTCTCCTTCAAACTTAGGTTAGACCGGAGTAGTTAAGGACTTGGCGGCACCAGATCAGTTTTGCAAAACTGATCTGATACCAAGCCAAGTCTTAACTACTTCCCATCTGTTGGATTAAAAAATATAGAAAAATCAAATGAAACTATATGTTAATAAAAACAAAATGGTGCGTTTATTCCATTGCGTGATTTCCTTTGCGTGACACAATTCTCGGAAACACAGGAAGTCGATGATGTCATACAATAGGGGGTTCCCCGATGATATGCTTTATATTTTTCGGCTTGCGCGTAAGTCAGTTTTTTTATCAACTGGTAAACAGGAAGTTGATGATGTTATGGGACTTTCCCTGCTGTCTATTTTTGTTCTATTGAAATATCGCTAACGCGTTAGCCGATTTTTATATGTTCGCTATTTTTGTTTTTTGATAATATGGTCACAACTGCGGTTTTGTTTAAAAAATATAATCTCATATAATAGTATAGAATGAATTGTAATGTGGGAATTCATGACGAATTTAAGAATATAGGAGAGTTAACCTGTCCCTTTTGTGACCAACGATTAGCAGATGTTGTTAGAAATACGGAAGTTGTTGAATCATGTTGTGATAAAAAAGATATGTTTAATGACAATGGAATGAATGTTTGTAAAAATTGTGGTGTTGTTAATGGATATGATTTACAAGCTCCATATATCGATTTCCATGATAACAAATATAAAATGACGAGAAAGAGTGTGCATATAAGAAAATATCATATTGTAAACGTTGTCAATGATATAGCACAACAGAATCATGTACAAATCAGTAATGATAATAGAGAGAAAATCCTGACAATATTCGCTTTAATTAATGAAGTATTATCGCAGGTTAACAATAAACGTAAACGGATGATTAGTTTTAAATTTGTTATCAAGCAATTATTTAGGATGCTTGAGCTTCCATACAAGAGTATTAAAGTAACGAAGTCAATGAAGACATTAAAATTTTATGAGACTTGGTGGGACAACATATATGAATTAATAAAGGATGATGCTGCTAAAATTAGTCATACGTCATACAAAGGGGCTTTTCCCTATGAATGAGTTATTGAACAAAGTTTGTTAGTAAAGTTTATCGTAAAAGTTTACTCGGAAGTGAATTTTTTATGATACTGTTTCTCAAATTTATCGGCAAGAGGACAAAGATCGATGATTATTTCATCTAACTGTCTCATTTCATTTATAAATGCGGTATGGTTAAATTGATTTCCTCTGAGACATGAGCGTAAATCAACTAGTGTTTTTTCATATGTTGTGTATGCGAATTTAGACATTTCTATTTTCCTTTTATAGTTTTTTATTTCACTGTATGTCTTAATCAATAAACCACTACCACTATTTACTCCTAAAATAATAGGGTTTAATGTAATTGAACCAGCTATTGTACCAGTGGCTACTAAAGAAACTGATGTTAAATTAACAGCTAAATTCAGTCTCTTGAAATACTTGAAAACCTTCTTATAACACCAAAAGCGCTTATGATAAAATTTATACAATGCTTTGATTTCAGATAATTTTTCTTGGCTGATGTTTTTATCAATATGGTTGAAATTGAATATATCTGTTTTAGTCATTATATTATATATTTGGATAATAATTATATTTTAGGATACAAAAGAAGACAAAATAATACACCACTTATTTGACCCATTAATGGTGATCTTTTTACTTTCTTCGGCAATGAATGGCAGCAATATGTGTATCCAGGCCCCTTTTCATAGTCTTCCAAATCTTCCAAATGCATCATGAAAAATAGCATGTTTAATTAAAAATTGGTGTTTGGTGTTTATAGTACAAGAACCTGGTCCTATTAATCCAATGTCAGGGTGTTTTTCTAATATTTGGTTCATTGATATTGGCTCATTCAAATAGTTTACATACAAAAATTGATATATTAAAGCCGATTTTAATATTTCATATTTAGTATCAGGATGTAGGTTTTTTTGGGTTGTGAAAAATTTATTACAAAAATTGACTGTGTGAGAATTGCCATTTATATATATCAATATATTAGATAATTATATATTAAAACTCTGAATGAATTTTTGAATCTGTTTTGGTAAACCAATTAGGTTTCTACCATTCAGATCAATATGATTGAAATCAAACCGCCACGGCGGTTTGTAATTAAGTGGGTGATTTTGCATTTTGAAAGCAGGAACAAAGTTTCAATCTCTTCATTGTTTGTATAATTTCTTTCAGTTTTTCAGAATTTATTTTGATTTCAAAGGCCATTTTAGTTGGGGAAATGAAATTTTAAACGCTACGGCTTAATTGAATTCAAAAGCAAATACAACGTCATCATGCGTGATCTGTTCAGTTGTATTTTTTTTGTAAATTTCAATCCATATTATATCATGTTTTGATAGGTTCATATTTATGTTAAATTCCTGTCGCCTTTCATTTTCAGTTGAGTCAAAGCTTTGATTTTGTATATTGGTTCCACTGACTCTGACTTTTAAAGTAATAAGAAAATCAGAATTAGTTAATGAGCTAAAGTAACAATTGATGCCTTTTAAAATACAATCATAAGGTATAATTTGAAATGGATTTGCAAAATTCAAAAATAAGCGACTTGGATGCCGTGATTTTTCGAAGTAAGCCGTAATGAATGTTTTTGATGTTAATGAAGGATTTAATATTCTATGACCATTCATATCCAAATCAGCCTCCATGACCATCTTTTGATTTTCAAAAATGAAAGGTGCATCGAAGACGCTGCTTTCAACATCAGGTTGAGAACCTTTGACACCATATATGATCAACTTTGCGGGTCCTTCTGCAGCTGACTCGGCAGTTCCCCGCCATTTCAGATCCAGAAATATATATTCAGGTGGAGTGATCTCCCATTTATGCATATGGATGATGGATCTGGCATAATTCGAAAACTTCTTTGTTGATTGCTGATTAATATTCAGACTTGTGCTCACGACATTAACACTCACACCATCCATTGACGCGGGGAAGAATTCAATGCAAATCGTGTATTCTCCGTCTGGGAGTTTGAACATATTGAATCCAAGTCTCCCATCGTATTCATTGAAATGATCTTTTGTGATTTGCAAGTCATAAGCCTTCTTATTGAAAAGATGTGGCGAATTTGGAAAATCACTGATTGCCGTTACTGCCATATTATGTTCAGAGCTGGATTCATCCACATTTTCCATCAGATAGCGGAATGCGTCCTTCGGATGGGAGGTTGACGTGATATGCGATTCATTTACGTATTTTTTAAGCTTCTCTTCTAATTCTATCGTGTGGACTACCACACCTCCTATCTTGTTATCCACATAAGATTTTGGCGTGGGTTGATGCTTCAGAGTTGGCGCTGCAATATTATTGATTTGTTGCGAGTTCATATCCAGGTTTCCAGTCATTTTTCCACCTTCCAACGAAAGCTTTTTCGCGGATTGGGCATCCACATATCTTTTATTTGCGCCTTGGTCGGCAACTTCGGGATCTTTCACATTGAAAATGGTGTGATTTCCCATATCCAAACTAGTCTCCATTGGAAACGCCTCTTTGCGGCTGAGAAAGATATTCTTGACGTCATTATAAGAAGCCAGATTGTTATAATTGGCTCCCAAATCATGCCATGTTTGTTGTTTTGATTGGATGACATTGTATTTCTCTTGAAGGTCAATATTTTTAGATATATTCAAACTTGAACTAGGTTGTATTTTTTGAATCTCATTTTTGTAAAGTTACCATATTCACCGCAGAAAGATCGTTATCTTCATCCGTATCCATATTTGTGATCAGTTTTCGATCCATATCAATTTCTCCAGGTAGAATTAATTTATTTCCTCTGAGGTCAAGATCCCCCGTCATATGAGTTGTTCCATCTAACTTTAAATAATGCGTGTCACTATACTCTTTATTGACAGCATCTTTTTCTGAAATTGGTGTTTTTAAATTTTTGATGTTATTGTCTTTCATGTCAAGATTTCCTGTAACTAACGGCAGATGTTTGCTGACGAATGTATTTCTAACGAATTTGAAATCGACAACCTCATCCAAACCAGTAACTTGTCCTATATTTACTAATTTTTTACCTTGCATATCGTAATCACCATCCTCTGTTAATTTAAAACCTATTCCCGGAGGGCCTACTTTTACCGTGTTATTTGATGATGGAATAGTTTTAGAATGTTCATTAAAAATACCCATTTATATTAGTATATTAGATATTTCCAAAAAAGTTTCTTTTAACTGTTTTCATAGGTTTGTCAACATAGAGGAATGAGTATGGTTTTTTGTGGCTTTAAGATATTGGTCTTTGGTGACTCCAAGCTCTTGTGATATCAAATTTCTTTCTCTACTACTTGGAAAATCATAGATGGCAAAATGACTACAATTTAGCCTGATATCTTTTGGAGTTTTATAAAATGATTGGCTTAGGTAGATAACTGAGCAATTCTTATGTCGCCCTTGGATGAAATAATCAATAAGTTGCTTTTGATTTTTTTCACACACATAGTCATCAAAAATAACTATTCTCTGTAAGTCTGTATTTTGTATATCACTAACTGGTATGATATCATTATTATTACAAACTAGGACATCATAACCAACCTGTTGACTGATTTCATTTATGTTATCCATCATGTTTATATATTTATCTTGATCAAGGTTTTTCGCATATAAATGAATCTGATCGCAATATAACAAGGGACTCATCAGCATATGATATAAAAGGTTAGTTTTTCCAGACCCCGAGTTACCACATATTAACATTCGAAATGTGTTCCTTGGCATGTATGGAAACAATTGCTTGAAATTTTCATTTTGATTGTTTCCTGAATCATAATTAGGAATTTCCATATATATAATTATGTTATATTAAAAGATAAGTTGAGATAAGTTGAGATAAGTTTAGATAACTTTATATAATGTATAAATATATGGACATTGATCATTATAAGAAAATCGCTATTCCTAAAATCGAGTCTGGGAAAATAACTAAAATTGTTCGTGATGTCATCAAAGAAACACAAACTTCTAAACAAGATGTTTTCGAGAAAAAGAAGGAAGAATTTGAACCGATTACTAGGCAATTAGAAAAAGGAATTGATGAAATCAGTAATTTGAGAGATGAATATCAGAAAAAACAAATCATACCATATTCTGAACAAGTACAAAAATTAGCATTGCCGGGCCCTACCGGCGAACAATCTCCAAAAATGATATCTGATATGAACAAAGGATTTACAGACCAAGAATTAGCATTTATTCAAAAATCTAATTTGCCTCTACCAGGTAATGTTTTTATTGAAACATTAAAAGATCCGACCATTGCCGATGAGATATTAAAGAAATCTGGTGTAATGAATCAGAATTTAGGTAGACAAAAGGCTCATTTATCTACCTTATTACACGAAATTTTGGCGACACGTTAATTTAGCGATTTTGAAAAATCCATATTTAGCGACACTTTAATTTAGCGATTTTTCGTAAATGTTAGAACATAAGCCACTTAATTTTCGCGATTTCAGGAACTGAAACTTTGGCGAGTTTATTCAAAACTTTTACGACGATCACAGAACATTTATGTGATAAAATCATAGATGTCAATAGCTTCATTTAAATCACTTTAACGAAACAAACGAAACTGCAACTGTAATGTCATATCTTAACGCTGTCCTCATGCACTCATATTTACATTTTCACACAGTCAATGCTCCTTTTACTGTGCACGAGACATCTGATAAACGTCATAATCGACCGTCAAACAGCATGATTGTGTGAAACTGACCAGATGGCGGAATTTCATATTGTACTCACTTTAATTTAGCGACGATTTAAATTTAGCGACACTTAATTTTGGTGCATTTTAATTTAGCGATTTTTATAAAAATCGCTAATTTCGCTAAATTTAAGTGTCGCCAAAATTTCATGTAATAAGGTACAACAAAAACAGCAAAGAAAAAAAATAAAGATGAAATAGCTGAATATGATGAGCAAATTCAAACTTTAAAAAAATACAGAAAGAGAATAGGTATAATAGAAGAAGGGCAAAAAACTCTTAAAGTAGGGAAGGGTATTTACACACAAACAAAAAGAAATGCATATAAAATTAACCCAGAATCTGGTACCTATGGAAATTTAACCATTGATATCCCTAAACTATATGGTCAGCTTAGATTAGTTGCCTACCAAAATAAGAAAAAAGTATATGATAAACAAGTTGATTTTGATACACTCGATCTTCTGACCAAAAGGTTCAACAGTAGGAAGAAATATAGTCCTCTATCAAAAATGGTATTCGATGACTTGAATAGAATTAGTGAAATACCAATACATAGGACTTCCAAAAAATATAAAAAGATAGGTAGTGGTGTTGTTTATTATAACAATCCGCATGATCTTATGAGTCGTCTAGAGCTGCTAGGAGGTTCAATAATGGCTGGAAATGATGGTGTCAAAGACGAATTTTCACAAATTGCACACATATTAAACAAACTCGGAGCAATAGATAACCAGCAACTCAATGATCTTATCAAAGAATATGTAATCTAATAATATATAATGACAGAAAGAAACTAAACTATTGCCTTATGCTACAAAAGCAGTAACAAAAGCAGTTCCAGCTCTAGCAACAGGCGCTATGAGTGCTTTAGGAAGCCTTGGAATTGATAAAATGTTTGGAAAAGGACAAATAGGCGGTTTTATGATTCCTCAAAATAAAGTAAATCAATTGATACAGTATAAAGATTGGTTGACTGCATCACAAAAGAAGCAAATATTAGATGCTCTTCAGACTGGTGGTCAGGTAGTTATTAAACCAACAAAAACACAACAGGGAGGATTTCTCGGTACTCTTCTCGCTTCAATCGGAGTTCCGCTTTTGTTGAATGCATTAACTGGCAAAGGTTTACAGGTTGATAGTCAGAGATCAAGAAGGTCATTACCAGTTTATGTTCCTCCTTCACCAAAAGGAGGATTAATTAATCCATATATGCTTCAACCACCCCCTTTTTTTGGAACATGGGAACAAATGAAAAATCCTATTGGTATGGGACTACCAACCAAAAAAAAGCTCCCAAAAAACGCAAAGGGAAAAAAGGCAATGGACTGCTATTAGGCCCCAATTCACCATTCAACTCCATCCCATTACTCGGAACAATTCTGTAAGATTCATTAATAAGCCCCTCAGCAATCTCGATCTAATGAAATGGATTAATCAACTCAAGATAAAACATTTTAGAGGTATATTCAGTCGAGATAATTTACCAGACAAAATATTTAAAAAAGAATGTGGTATTATTAATTTAGATAGAAAAAAAGGGGCTGGCACCCATTGGGTATGCTACAGAAACATCAACCAATTTGGTGAATACTTTTATAGTTTTGGTTTAATTATGCCGAATGAGGTTCAAACGTATTTATCAACAAGTGGAAAACAAATAATTTATTCGGGAGACGAAATACAAGAACGAGATTCTGTTTTGTGTGGATACTGGTGTTTATACTATTTATATGAAAGACAGACGGGTAAAACTATTTTAGAAACTATTCACAATCCATTGTTTAATATGAGGGATCAACATGTCAATCGTCAATTCATCATACATTAAATATCTAATTTATAGCGGAGCACTCGCCAGGCCGAAGGCCTGGCTGCGCAGCTCCATACTCATAGAACCATGCCTGTCATTTTTCATGGTCATGGCTAGCGGAATGTTTCGCGGGCGCGCGTGTGCCCGACCTCCGCCGCCGCCGTCGCGCAGGACTAGCTTGCCTTCGCGCAGGACTAGCTCGCGGGCGCGTATGACGTGGCAAAACATGCGCGTACAACGTCATGTTGAAACCAAAGCGAGGCTTTGTTTTTCGCGCGGTTACACGGCCGAATGTCACGTCAGCTAGAAAAACACTTTGATGTTTTGCTGTGAATTTACTAAGCGGAGAAAACCGTTGAAATTAAAGGCGTTATTTCCCTTAATATTTCGCGGTTTGCTACTCAAGACAAGGATACTAATTAAGGGATACTCAGAAGCCGCTTTAGTGGAAAAAGACGAGCTTTCAGGGATGAAATCTTGCTTCGAGGAACTTCATGTATTACGTTTTTATCAATGCGGGAGATATTTGTTTTCTACGGATTTCAGAACCAAGCAAGCGAGGGACTTAAAGGTAAAATAGATTAAGTTTTCGATGAGAATTTATGTTGATATCAATCTGTGAGTGACTTTTTATTGGTGTTATTGTTAGTTTTGGAGAATTGATTTTAAAACGTGCTTAAATTCAGTTGTATCGATCTCTTGAATTTCATCGAAGAAAGCTTGAACTCGATGAGCTATAATTAAGCTTAAATGGTACGCGTTTTGCTTTTAAACGTAAACTAATGGAGATTTGAATAAATTTTTTCGAAATAAGATTGTGTTGTCCATTTTTATGTGTTTGTTCATTCATTAGATAGTTTGAAAAGCGATTTTATGTAAACAAAACAAGACTTTGATTTTATAGTACAGTTCTATCTTCACTCGTATCGCCTTATACAAATATGTTTGTGTATTTTTGCAATTTTTGATTTTCAAATCAGTTTCTCGGGCAATTTTTGACAAACAAAAACTGTATTTTATTCGGAAACTAGTGGTACTAGTTATTCTAGACAGAGAAAAGTTGTTTTTGTGAACTTTTGTACGGTCTATAAAAATGTACTGTGCAGACAGTCGCGTAATACTGTTTTTGAGAATTGCTAAAATTGAAAATAGCCCGTTCGTCAATCTTAATTCTTGTGCTTCCAACCTTTCACCTTAGTTAAGTTTCACCTTGGTTAAGTTTCACCTTAATTAAGCTTGTTCAAAGTGCGACGCTGTTAGGCTTGGGCTATCTATATATATTATATATAAATGGTGAAAAGTTATTGTGTAAAACAGAAGAAGCAGACAGAATCTGTGCCAGGCACTGAAAAATATGTTAAAACCAAAAATAATCGTCTTATGCTAAAATCTCAATGTAGCGAATGTGGGGCCACTAAGGCACGTTTTGTATCCAATAAAAAAAAATTTAAACTAAATAGCCAGTCAGAGATGGCTGGCGGTTTTTTAGATATAGCAAATTCCCACAGTCTTGGTGAAATTGCAGCTAAAAGCGCTTTAAAAGGTTTGTATAATTTAGGCAGAATCGGAGCATCAAAAGCAATTAAATCTGATTATGCGAAACAAAAGATCAAAGGTATGGCTAACAAATATCTAGATCAAGCACTTGACAGTTTTACTGGTGATATAAGCCGAAAACTGGACCCTCTTCATGGTGGTGCTGTTGATATTCATAAGGCTATATTAAAGATAGCACCCAAGAAGGGCTTTGTACTACCTGGACATCATTATACAGGACCTGGCAACCCTCTTGAACAGCAGTTGAAGTATGACCCCAATACTGGTCAAATACTTGAGATCTATCAGCAACCAACGGGTAAAACAGATGCTGTCAGTATGCAGCATGACATTGATTATAGTGTTTGTGGAAATAAACCAAAAAGTGATCAAGTCAAATGCAAGAATGATGCAGATCGTAAGATGGTTAAGGCTCTTGATGCTATTCCTTGGAAAGAAAGACAATGGGGACATACTGTAGCTCGCAATGTTATAGCAGCTAAGTCAAAATTAGGCCTTGGTGTTAAACAAAGGAAGTCAAAAAACGGGAAGCGGCGTTGAGTAAAAATGATTGGGCTCAACAATTAGCCGATGAATTACATAAGCCAATCAAACGAAAATTTAAAACAAGAAGAGTTATTGTTAATGGAATAGATGATATTTGGAGCGCTGACCTTGTAGAAATGCAGAAGTTTTCAAAATGGAATAAAGGATATAGATATTTATTAAATATCATTGATGTGTTTTCGAAATTTGCTTGGAGCATTCCTATTAAAAATAAAACAGGTGATACAATCACTGAATCATTTGATGATGTTATTAAAAAATCAAAACGGAAACCTAAATTTATTTGGGTAGATCAAGGATCTGAATTCTATAATAAAACTTTCAAAGACTGGTTAAAGAAAAATAATATTGAGATGTATTCTACTTTCAATGAAGGTAAAGCTGTTGTTATTGAGAGATTTAACAGAACATTAAAATCTAAAATGTGGAAACAATTTACAGCTCAAAATACAACACAATATTTAGACGTTACCAAAACTATTAAATGAATACAACAGTACAAAGCATTCAAGTATTAAAATGACTCCTACAGAAGCAAGCAAAAGATGAATGAAGGTTTAGTATATTTCAATTTATACGGTGATATGCAAACATCAAAACAGAAGCCGAAATTCAAAATAGGCGATAAGGTTAGGATAAGCAAATACAAAAGACCAGTTTTTGATAAGGGTTATACAACAATTTGAGTGAAGAAATATTTATTGTTGATAAAATTCAAAACACAACACCAGTCACTTACAAACTAAAGGATCTCAATGATGAAGAGATACAAGGGAGTTTCTATCAACAGGAGTTATTGAAAGCTAAACAAGATGTTTTTCGTATAGATAAGGTTATCAAAAGAGACTATAAGAAAAAACAATCTTTGGTATCATGGTCTGGTTATCCAAAAGAATTTAATTCATGGATACCGTTAAAAGATGTCAAAAATATATAATGTTTATATATATCATGAGTGGCATTGAGAAATATATCAAAAAAATAAATTTTCAAATTCAGGAATGTGAAGATGAAATAGACAATCTTCATGATAAAATATATGATAATGAGCGTAGATTGGATCTGTTACAATATAAAAAGAAATTATAGAAACTTTATCATAAAAAAATACATGAAATTGATGAAGATATAACATTGAAACAGTTATTGAATATTATCTGCAATGAGATAGAAAACAATAGATACGATGATGAATGTAATGTGTTGAAACAAACCAAAGTTGATAATGTCAAATATCTCAAACGTGAAAATAATATTTTTACAAATGTGAATACAACAAGTAATGCAAATTTGATTAATGAGACTTGTCTTTAAAAAAGGTTTAAAGAGATGTTACTATTTACAAGTATCCCAGAAATTTCTGAGATATTTATATCTTTGCATTCGCTATTCATTGGTAGCCAAAAATATTAATGTTTCTGGCTATATTTAAACGCATCAATGCAAACTATTTAAAAGAATATCTATAGTATTATATAGAAATGGAAAAAGAAGTAATAAAAAGAGGTAGAGGACGACCGCCTATATACCACACCCAAGAAGCCGAAAAAGAAGCTATTAAAAGATCCAAAACTCGTTATATGTTAAATAAAGAGTGGTATTGCCGTGTATGCAATAACAATATCAACTACTCGCTTGCTGGAAAATTCTGTCATTTGAAAACGAATAAACATATAGATAATATTAATAGGAGGATCCATGATTTGATCATTGAAACACACCATGAAAACTAAGAAACATATAGTTTAATGGATCCATGATTGAATCACTTAAATTCTCAACCATACTTAAACACACCAACTGAATACATTTAAAGAATTATCTATACTATAGTATATAAAATGAACAAGAGCGATCTTGAGAAACTTAGTAAATCAGAACTAATCAAATTGCTTTTAAAGCAACAGAAGAAAAAGCATGAAATTATCATCGAAGATGATACCAAACCAGTTCCAACACCAAGGAGGCCTATTCCAATACCTCGCAAAAGTGAAATCAAATGGTTCAAGATTATGAAAACAATATAATTCTTCCACCATTGGAATTCAGGGATAAACCAGTTCCAGCACCTAGAACTAAAAAGTCAGTTGCAGAAAAACCAGTTCCTGCTCCAAGAACTAAAATAGAGCAAACAGACAAAGCTCTAAAAGGTTATACTAAATCCTATGAAATCACAATTAAAAACGATAAAGACCCATTAGTTCAACTACAAAACACTAGAAAGGGTATTGAATATCAGCTTATAAACGTATTAACATCGATGAAAGGACTGAAATTTGTTGAAACGCTTAAGGTAACATTTACAAAAATGTCAGACGGAGAAATAGTGTATAAGACCGCATATTTCAACAGTCTAGCTCAAACAATCATAAATAATCTAGAAATTACTAAATCACTACAATTGTCAAAACAGCAAATCTTGAATAAGATAGCTCAATGGATATCTGAAGGGTCTGGTTGGACTGTTAAATCGGTTGATAATCATTATATTAACATAGTAAAATATCAACCAATGAGAGGCTCTTCATACATTAAACTACCACAAGAACTCAGAAACAGTGCAAAGGGATTGATAAATATGAAAAATGAGGATAATGAATGCTTTAGGTGGTGTCACATCAGACATTTGAATCCCCAAGAAAAATGCCCACAGAGAATTAAAAAATGTGATAAAGAATTTATTGAAAAGTTGAATTACTCAGGAATTGAATTTCCAGTCAATCAAAAACAGTATAATAAAATTGAGAAACAGAATAATATCAATATCAATGTATTTGGATATGAAGAAAAACAACCATTTCCTATTTACATATCCCAAGAAAAATTTGAAGATCAAATGCATTTACTATTGATCACAGAAGGTGAAAACAAACATTATGTATTAATAAAAGACTTCAATAAATTTATGTACAATCAAACAAAACATGAACATAGAAAGCATTTTTGTATGTATTGTTTACAATGTTTCAGTAGTGAAAGAGTATTATTAAATCATAAAGAAAATTGCATCATAATAAATGGAAAACAAGCCATAAAAATGTCGTCAAAGGATAATAACATATTGAAATTCAACAACTTTCATAAGCAGTTGCCTGTACCATTTTTCGTCTATGCAGATTTTGAAGCTATTGTAGAAAAAATAGAAGGATGCAGGCCAAACAATGACAAATCCTATACTGAATCGTATCAAAAACATACTGATTGTGGTTATGGTTATAAGGTTGTATGCTGTTATGATGATAAATATAGTAAACCAGTACAGATCTATAGAGGTGAAAAAGCTGTTAACAAATTTATGGAAGCTATGTTAGAAGAAGTTAAATATTGTCGTAATATGAATAAAAGATATTTTAACAAACCATTAAAAATGACAAAAAAGGATGAAGAAGAATTCCAAAAAGCTGATAAATGTCATATATGTGATAAAAAGTATACAGAGAAAGATATTCGAGTTCGAGATCACTGTCATATTACTGGTCAGTATAGAGGATCAGCTCATCATAATATTAACTTCCCATTAACTGATAAGATACCGGTTATATTTCACAATCTCCGTGGGTATGACAGTCATTTTATAATGCAAGAGATTGGTGAAATTGTTAAGAAGCATACATATACAAATAAGAAAGGTGAAAAGTGTCAAATGAACATCAATGCAATTCCTAACAACATGGAAAAATATATGGCGTTCATGCTTGGTAATCATCTAACATTTATTGACAGTTTCCAATTCATGAGTTCCAGTTTAGAAAAACTAGTAAGTAATCTACCAAAAGAAGCATTAAAATATACCTCCAAAAAATTCAAAGGTGAGAAACTTGATTTAATGTCACAAAAAGGAGTGTATCCATATGACTTCATGGATAGCTTTGAAAACTTCAATGAATCAAAGGGCTCTTAAAGCCATCTCGTTAATGCGAGAGAATGTAAGGTTAATAAAAAACAACAACAACAACAACAACAACAACAACAAGAATTGGAAAAGTTGGGTGCCTTTGATAGGTAAATGTAGTAAAGACGTGATAGGTAATATGTGTAAAGCTGCTAAATGGTTTATTGAAGTTGAAAGATTGAAAATACCTGTAGGTCTAATCGTAGAGTTAGACATTGCAGTCATAGAGGACTTAAGGGCTCTTTTAGGAGCCACCAAATCAATAAAAGTCATGAGCAACAAAATAATCACGAGTATGAATGTAAATAATTTTCATGTTAATTTACCGTATTTATTCAAAATAGTCTTCATTTTACAGTTGAGGGGAAACTTCAACTTGATTATATTTAGCGAATGAGCCGAGGCCAATTTGGTTGCTACGGGAGAAAATTATGAGGAGGGATGGGGGTGGCAAAACTACTTAGATTCAATCTATCTTACTTAGTTAATTTTTCTATGTTTTGTATCAGTCACAGTATTTTAGTAGCAATGACTTGTTTGGCATTACAATGGCGATTTTCTTATCGATCGAAATTTGGGAAAGATGTACGAAGGTTAAAAAATATTTACTATCTTTATTTATTGATATTTAAACAAAACTAAAACATATTGCAACGATTTTCATTTGGGATTAAAATTGATTTACTAGCAATCAGTTTTTAAACAGCCAATTTATATGTGCAGTGTATATGTGGATGTATGAGACAAAACAAGAACTTTGTGCATATGAATAAGTTCAGTAAAAAGACCAGTAAAAAAGGAATGTTTTATCTAAATACTTCACTAAGGTAGACTATTGTAAAAAAGGCAAATGAAAATATTTTACTTGTCGCTTTTTCCGTCAACTAAAAAATTGTGTACCTTCGGGCAGAATGGTGTCTCTTGTAGGAATAGAGCTGGTAATTAGATTTCGTTTCCTTTTATAGCCGAAGCTGTTTTCAAAACATCTCGGCTTAAAGAAGCCTTGGTAAAAACGACAAGCGACGTGGCCCCGAAAATTGCCGACATGAGACGTTCTGAACAGCGAGAAGCGGCTCGATTCCGCTTCAAAAATACGACAAATTACGACAGCGACTTTAGAAGGTTGTGCAATTTACCAATAAAAATTAAACATTATTGACCATATCGTTCATATCAACAGCCGACGGCCAACGGTCTGTTTTAATGATCAATTTGTTATTGAAACGTCTACCAACCTCGTTCCCAAGGCCCCTATCTTCCTCTCTCTTGGATCGGACGTGCAGTTAGAGTACACCCTAGACTCCCGGTATACACATACATATCCGTGACCTTTGATTTTTTATTTTTTGGCGCAAATTGGTTTTAACAAGCTTAATAATTTTCCTTCGAGCATTTTTATTTTAAAAAGAGACTTTTCTTTTGATCTTGATGAAAACTTGCACTTTATCAAATAAAGACAAATAAGTGACAGGTCACACGTGTGGTTTCCGTTCGAATTACACGCACCGCCGGCTCCCCTGACGGTGTCAATTTGCGCGGGGGCAAAAGTAACGACCCTCCCCTCGGGTGAATGTCGGTCGCTAAGCTTTAGTGTTCGAATTTCGTGGTACAGCCGTTTGGATCGCGGACAATGGCGAAGCGAAGATGGCCAGAATCGCTCCAAAACGGAGCCCTTTTAGAGCCCGTGAAAGGGAATTTGGAAGCTAGCACGAATCGCACGGGTAGACATTTAACCTGGCTTTCGCGTGGCGAGGGTTCGCTCAGAGGTCTCCAGCCTTCCCTTCTTCTATAGTGGATAGTGGGGCGAGTGACAAAAGTTGTAAAAATGCATTTAAACCGGTCAGGATACATCAAGAGACAATAAAGTAAAGGTGAGAAGACTTAAGTGTGTAATATTTTCGATTTTTCTATCGCTTATCAATTCCGTGACAAATCGTATTATTACCTAGTATATTTCTTTACTGTGCACTGGATATCACGATTGGTCTGCCTGTGGGATCATCTAATTTAAATCTTTGATGTGTGCCACAACGCATCGGATAAATGTTTACGCTTATCCGCGTTTGTAGATCTTTATATATAAGATATAAACATCTAAGAATTTTACGGAGATTTTAAAGAAGAAAAGAACTGATCCATGACCTATGGTCGCTACAATGTCTGTCATTGATCGATCAGAGTCCGTTCACGCATATTCATTGCTATTTTAAGACTTAAATTCAGTCAGGAAGTCAAGACAAAAAAGTGCATATCCTTAGAATTCCTCTATTCCTCAAAGAAAGAATTAAGCAAATATATATTTTTCCAACGTTAATTTCGTTTTTAAGACAGTTTTGAGATTCGCTCTTTCCTGTTCTTTATAATCTTCCGGAAACCGGACATTCCACAAAGATAACAAGGTTCGCAGAACATTCATAATCCATCGGATCAACAAAAGCAAAGAAACTTTTGATAACTTAGACGTCAGATGTGGGTGGGCTGAAATATCTGTTTTCCGCTTAGTTGTCAATGCTTGTTAAAAGGAAATATTTCACGCAGTTGTATGTTGTTATCGATATCGATGTGAAATGTTTTGGAAAGTGAAGCGGACATTGATTTTTCTTTTGTGGAGAGTTGAAAAAGAAATGGCTGCATAAGTTAATGTTATACATGAATGGGTTATTTGCGAATATATAGTAGTTCTGTCTTTTTTTATTCGAAAGTCGAGAGTTTTCTATTTCCGGTATCATGTGTTTAGTAACTATTAGAGATTAAATGGGTCTACTTTAAACCTCAAAATATAGTGTTGACAGTGTCTTCTTAACGACCCCCGGGGTCACGACCGCAGCAAAATTTCGTAAAATATTCTATTAAGATCCAAGTCTTATGCGATAGTCATATATTGGAATAGTGGGATCTTTCAATTGTTTTTTAATAGCTCCTCAGAGTTTATTCCGCGTGTAAGTGTAATGTGTTTCTCGGAGCTAGGCAGTATCTCCATTGTCAGAAGCCCGGGGGGGGGGGGGTACTCAACAAAGTTTTGTACGGGGATGCTCCGCCCCGAGGTCCAAACCCTTACCCTTTCATATACCGATTTTGACAGAAAAGGTACCCCTTTCATATACCTTTCATTGAAAATGGTACCCCTTTCATATACTTTTCAATGAAAATGGTACCCTTTTCAGAGCCTTTACGTGCGTCTGTTTGATATATTTTGAAAGGCCATTTTTTTAATACTTAAATGGCAGTTTACCCTACCTTTTTTATTCTTCAACGGCGTGGCTTCGCTTCCCTTTCCTATTCTTGTGAAATCCCTACCCTTTCATATACTTCAACCCGTGAAATCCCGACCCTTTCATATACCTCTTACCTCAAAAAGGTACCCCTTTCAGGCGGAGCATCCCCGTATAGCCCATTATAGGGAGTACCCCCCCCCCTCGGGGTCAGAAGTATAGCATCATTTCATCCGGTTTGAAATATTTGAATCTCCAGCATGATAGCTGTACACTCTTTATCAAGTTTCCCGGAAAGTGACATCATGAAACTTAGCGCCCCAATTTCTCAAATTATAAAATTTGTACTATCATAACTCCGAGGCGACCGGCACAACAGTCATCTGTATTCCCGATTCAACTCCACACACGTCCTCAAAAGAACCAGAGACTGTTATCATAATACTGATACATTTTTACAACAACGTACAATAATTCACTCACTAGTTTTCTCGTTGTTTATGTTCATATTGGTTCCAGAACAGCAACCATATAACCAGGAGAACTATACAAACCTCCGGTCAGGAAGTAAAATTGTTTAATACCGATGCCTTGGATTTTATTTATACTTGACCAGAAATCCGCAAACATTTCCTCCCAGCAGAAATTTTAGCTGTCCCGACGCGCAAAAATTTCCTCCCGCAAAACAAATTCAGTCGGACAATCCGAAAAATTTCCTTGTGCACGGTAGCTAAACCAATAAAACTATGACGTCTTTCCCATACTATTGCATACAAACGCAAAGTTCAAATAACCGCATCCCCAAGGGTAAGATGAAACCTGAGATAAACCGAACCCAAGCCATTAACCCTTGGGAAGGCCCCAAACCCAAGGTGTGTGTAACCACAACTCAGTAGAAAAAAACGCAAAGTTCATGCTATTTTGCTCTGCCATACCGCTCATATTAACACACAAACTTTCCTGTCCCATTTAACTTTCTTATAACCTCTCCATTAGTAAAATACACCGTGAAATTCTCAAACTACGTTTCCCAAGAAAACGCATTCAACCTATTTTTACCCTTTTAAAGCAGCTATAATGGCTTTACGACAAATGATTGAAACTGATAGGTAACGTGAGATATCGAAATTTAAGAAGGACTAATACCTTTGCGGTAACGTAATGTGAGATATGACAAGTTCATCACAAGTTCTGACATCCCAATACCCTAGGGAAATTAACAATAGGTCCGGGGGTGCTCCCCAAACATTTTAGTGGCAGTATGTGACGCCCTTCTTGAAATCCTAACCGCTTTAACCAACCATATCCTCAATGCCCTAATATAGCTTCTATAAAGAAGGAACAAGAAACCCCCCCGGACAAAAGTCCACAAAATTTTGTTAACAACTTTTGTCCCTTTTTAGTACTCGACTTCGAAATCTCGCTTAATGCGCAAGCGCATTAACGAGATAAAAACTGCCATCAAAAGAAGAATTTTACAGCATATTGAATGATGAACATATATCAAATGAAGATTACAAACATGCCCAAAACGTGTGGAATACCTTCAATCTTCAAAATATGGGTGAATATCATAATTTATATCTTAAATCTGATATCCTTTTGCTAGCTGATGTGTTTGAAAACTTTAGAAAGACCTGTCTAGAATACTACAAATTAGATCCATGTCATTTTTTCACATCTCCAGGTTTGTCTTGGGATGCTATGCTTAAAATGACTGATATCAAATTAGAACTTTTGACTGATATTGACATGTTTCAATTTATCGAAAAAGGAATGCGTGGTGGAATAAGCTACATTGCCAATAGGTATAGTAAAGCAAACAATAAATACATGAAAACATATGATGAGAAGGTGCCCTCAAAGTATATAATGTATCTGGATGCTAACAATCTATATGGTTGGGCTATGTCACAATACCTACCTACTGGCGGTTTTAGATGGATGACAGAAAAACAGATAAACAACATAAATTTAGCCAAGTATAATGAAAACACCCAAAAAGGTTTAATACTAGAAGTTGACTTGGAATATCCCCAAAAGTTGCATGACATTCATAATGACTATCCATTGGGACCAGAAAAAGTGAAAGTAACCAAAAACATGCTATCAGATTATTGTAAAAAAATAGCAGCCAAATATAATATATCAACAGGTCTTGTACATAAATTAATCCCAACTTTGAAAAACAAAGAAAAGTATGTGCTACATTATAGAAACCTACAATTATACACTGATCTAGGTTTGAAAGTAACCAAAGTCCATCGAGTATTGGAGTTTAATCAGTCTGCATGGTTGAAGCAATATATTGATTTCAACACTCAGAAAAGAACCAATGCGAAAAATGCTTTTGAGAAAGACTTCTTCAAGCTTATGAACAACAGCGTATTCGGTAAAACAATGGAAAATATCAGAAAGCGAGTAGATGTAAGATTGGTAACTGATGAAAAGAAACTTGTAAAAATGGCAGCTAAACCAACATATTTAAGCAGTAAGATCTTCAATAAAAACCTTGTAGCTGTGCATAAAATTAAAGAAACACTAACCCTAAACAGGCCGGCATATGTAGGTATGTGTATCCTAGATCTCAGTAAGGTATTAATGTATGATTTTCATTATAACTATATAAAACAGCAGTATGGAAACAAAGCTCGACTACTATTCACTGACACCGACAGCTTGACCTATGAAATTGAAGCTGGAGATGTATACCAGGACTTTTGGAATGACAAAAATAAATTCGACAACAGCGACTACCCTGAGAGCTCACCGTATTTTAATAAGACAAATAAGAAAGTAATTGGTAAATTCAAGGATGAAGCCGCAGGAGTCCCTATTTGTGAATTCGTTGGTCTACGATCAAAGATGTATAGCTATATGAAAGACGACCAAAAAGGAGGAAAGACTGCTAAAGGAATTAAAAAGAATGTTATCAAAAAGAACATTACACATGAAAACTATAAAGAAACGCTCTTTAATAATAAACAGGTGCATCATAAAATGAAAACAATCAGAAGTCAAAACCACCAATTAGGAAGTTATGAGATAAATAAAGTGTCGCTAAGCTGTTTTGATGACAAAAGATATATACTAGAAGATGGAATAACAAGCTATGCCTACGGACATTATAAAATAACTTTCCTTAATTAAATCCTGTGTAGACTTCCTATGTTTCCGAGAATTGTGTCACGCGAAGGATTCTATTATGTGGAATCACGCAATGGAATAAACGCACCATTTTGTTTTTATTAACATATAGTTTCATTTGATTTTTCTATATTTTTTAATCCAACAGATGGGAAGTAGTTAAGACTTGGCTTGGTATCAGATCAGTTTTGCAAAACTGATCTGGTGCCGCCAAGTCCTTAACTACTGACCGGCGAAGGCGACCGCCGACTCTCAGTATTCCGGCATCGTCGACGTAGGGGTCTAGCCGGTAGAAATGGGACTTCTTTAGTTTCCTCTTTCTCTCTTTGACACCGTCGCGGCCATCACCGTTTTGGGGGGTAACACTCGCGATGGCGTCTAACTCTTCCTTGAAAGCTTCGTGCTGGGCGGCCTTGATGATGACATCGGTAGCCTGAGTGAGCACTTCGGGGGATAGGCGTTGTTCAGGCTTATGCTGTGATGCCTTGTCTGCTGTGTTCCTCTGCTTGAACAGCCTCACCTTGGCTATAAGGACAGCAATGGCACGCCTGAAGGCCAGCCAGGACGAAAACCTCTTGGAAACTTCTTCGCGCAGTGCACCGGACTCCTGTGGCTCAACACTAGTCGTACGAGACTTCACCTCCTTGCGCACCTCCGGATCGTCTGCGTTGAGGCTCACTTGATCTGCGTCAAGTATAGGAGCATCGACCGTGACGTTTCTTAAAAACTCGGGACCGTTAAGCCAATCTGATTCGGTGAGGTCTTTCGCCCGTAAGCCTCGAGTAGCCAGGTCAGTAGGATTGTTGCAGCTCTCCACGTACCTCCACTGGTCAGGTGTGGAGCTCTTGCGTATGATCTCCACGCGATTTGCTACGTAGATATGAAATCTTCTGCTCTCGTTGCGGATGTAACCCAGGACGACCTTTGAATCAGTGTAGAACACCACCTCCGATATTGCCATGTCTAACTCCTTCACTATTTTGTCTACAGCTTGGACTGCTGATACAGCTCCACAAAGTTCAAGTCGCGGGATGCTGACGGGATTGATTGGCGCTACCTTCGCCTGACAGAACGCGAGTGATACAGCTACTTCTAAACTGATATTGAATAGGCGGAGGTAAACGGCTGCTCCGATTGCTCGCTGACTTGCGTCTGAAAACGCATGGATCTCGGCCCTTGTAACTGGTCCGAACTCTCCGGGATGATAGCACCGTTGTACAGAGGCTTTCTCCAAGTCCGGGAGCGCATTCCTCCAACACTGCCATCTGTTTGCAAGTTTCTCTGGAAGTGGGTCGTCCCATCCTAGAGGTGCGGTGGCAGTTGTCTTCTTGCCCATGGCGACTAGTTCTTGGAGCAGTAATCTACCTTCCAGCAAGACCGGTGCGGCTAGGCCCAGGGGGTCGTAGATTGAGTTCACTAACGACAGAACTCCGCGTCGGGTGAACGGTCTGTCAGGCACTGATACCTTGTAGGCGAATACATCTCTCTCCAGGTCCCAAAAGACACCAAGCGAACGTTGTGCTGGTAGCTCGTCGTGGCGCAAGTCTAAGCTGCGAATGTCCTTTGCTAGATCTTCTGTGGGGAGGGCTTCCATTACTGTCACAGAGTTCGACACTACTTTATGAAGTCTAAGGTTTGCAGTGGCGAAGGGAGCTTGTGTGTCTCTAACTAGCTTGATGGTCTCTATTGCAGTTGGTTTCGAAACCAGGCCGTCGTCCACATAGAAGTTTCTTTCCACAAACTCCTTTACTCCAGGCCCGAACTCCTCGCCGTCTTCGACTGTTCTCCTCAGGCCATATGTGGCTACCGCGGGACTTGGTCCATTCCCGAACAGGTGGACAGTCATCCTATACTCTATAATGTTCTGTGAAGGATCGCCGACCCATCGACCAACCCCGATGAATTGCGAGCCAGGTAAACGCCGTTACAACCAGGTGCCACGATTCTCACAGTTACTCTGGTCTTTATTTAAAGTCTCTTTCATAGCACGTGGTGGAAAAACTACAATTACAATGATTAAAAATATACTTAAAATATGGCGAAATCTACGGAAAAATCAATCAAAATAAGAACTTACGCTGTCCTTCTCCAAGCTCTACAATGTCTGTTTAGTGAACGATTGACTTTCGCGGAATAACGATAGAATAAGTTCAACGCTAAAGTACAGTACACTCCTGTTCTCCGAAAGTATTTTCCGACAGACACCCAATGGGGCGTAAGCCTAAATCACATGACGATTAAGTAACTAATTAACTAATTAAGTAGACATGTCCGGTAATAAGCGTGACTCGCGTGACAATATCAGTTCCACCTGATGGTAATATTGAGAGGATTTCTCTCTGTGTATTGACATCTGTAAAATGACATCTTGATAAAATAGTTGCTCCAAGAATGTCTTCAATATCTAACAGAAAACTAATATGTCCGTTGACGGTTTCAAAGTATCCGTTGTCCGTCTTAGAGAGGTGCCCGTCTTATGGAGAGTTTAGTTATAATAATTGAATTTTTAAGACGCCAAAATACGAGACCATGCCGCATGACGGCGAAATGAGAGACGCTGACAAGTCAAAATTTAATAACAGACTGCGAAATGCGAGACCATTTCAAAAATAACAGGCACGATCGTTTCGAAATCGTATCAATGGATTTGATCGGACCGTTCTGGCTGCTATAAATCCCGGCATAAGCTGATTTCAGTTATTCAACACCGGTCATTCAACAGCACAAAAGCAACAGCACATTTGAATTGAAACACAACATCACGTAAGTCCATTTGTAACTTTATTCTATGATCATTCTAAATAAACACGTGGGTTCCCTATGCATCTATTGCCTTTTTTCCCTACAATTGCCTTCACTCGTATTTGTCTCATTTTATGTAAATTTCAATTTAAAGTTCCATACACCTGTCATTTTGCAGTTATGAATATTCTTTCTGTTCAGTAACCTCTACTTTTTCCAACACACAATTCATACTAGGAGAAAGATGTTGTTTACAACATGAATAGGTCTGAATATTTTTCTTTACAGTTTCACTTCTTTGAGTGATATTTTGCAACGGTTGTCTTTAAGGACTTTGATCCCCACTCAGCTTTCCTACCATAATACTATATACAATACAACATGCGTTATGCTGGAAATCTATCTGTCCTAACATACACAGCATAACACAGGCAAAATATCTGAGGCGATTAAGAGAATGAAGAGCAAAGTTGTACGATTGTGTCCTTAACTGCTTGTCTTACTTCTTTCAACTTCCAGCAGTAAAGCGCCAGGTTTATTGGCGAGTTTAACAATACCAAGGTCGTTGTTGCTGTAAACAAAGCAAGATGAGTAGAGGAGGAGAGCTCGTTTTGAGTACTCCAAGACGTCATCATACCTTGTGGTAGATAACAAAATGCTAACGTCGACTGCACCCACAGTGACTGGACACTGCCTTCTTGTATCGCGCTATGTTCATTGGAACCCCTTGGTTCGGTTGTTCTTGATGATTGTTGTCCTGTACTTGGTTTTGATGATGACGGAGAGTGAGGAAAATTTTGGTATAAGAGACAATTGAGGTGACTAGACACAGTGATATAACTATGTATCCATACGAACTGTTTATAAGGTGATTCCAAAAATACATTGCTGTGCCGACAATAGACACAACCCAGAAAACAGTTATAGTAATATAGGTCCTCTTTAATGTTACAACTTGTCTGTATCTGAGCCCCAACAACAGGGCAAGAAGTCTGTCCACACTTATTGCGGTCAATGTCATCAAAGACACTGAGCACAAAATACAGCTTGTGGTAAAAATTCCAACAAATGCATGACGACAAATGTTCCATTCCTCGTTTGCCATTGACAACAAATAAACAACACCAAGAGGCTCCACAATGATACCAACACAAAGATCAGTTGTCGCTAGGGTACGATACAAGAGTTTGGACGGCGGATGAAGAGAAGTCTCCTTGTGAAGGGCAATTAGGATCAGAGTATTCCCCAAAAATGCAGTGGTGGACAGAACAATATGCAGCATTGAAAAACAGACTAGCAGATTGTGTATCCCTGCAGATAATTCTACCGAGCAAACCAATTCCTCTAATGTTTTCTGACTTCCATCATCAGCAAATTTTGGGTTTGCCATGTTACTCAGTGGGATGCGTGTACGTGGGCAAAATATTGCTTCTTGGTAAGGACAAATGTTTGAATATCTCAGTTATGACTACAGTTTTTATAATTACGTCAGTTTATTATTTTATGACGTTTAAGAAACATCACCTGCGTGAACGAAAAATATAACTTAGAATATCCTGTCAATTTCGGTTAGCTACTTACAAATAATAGTTGTAGTGCGTGTTAATTTAGGAACACAAGTGTGTTAAGACGAAGTTCGTTCAAGGCAGTTTTCTTTTCATAAGTGGAGTGAGTGCGCAATCTGCGCAACAAAACGACAACACCCTTTGCTTCGGGTATATAAGCTTACAATACTTAACCATTTTCTATTCTTCTTTTCGCTCTAAAACTCGTAAAGCAAGCCATTCAAGATTCGCTAAAAAAGCTGCGAGGATTAGGTTTTTACTGCTCGCAGTCTTGAGAACTCGATGGAAGGCAAAGTTGTTTACCGTGTGATGTTAACCGCTGGCAACCGCATGACGGGTTGTTGACACGGTGTTGGCATCAGTGTTTAAAATTGCTTTTTAGTCAATGGGAATTTTGCGAATGAATTCAGTAGCTCCAAAGAAGTCTTTAGACCGATCTTTCCCTTCTCTCTACACCTCCCATCTTATGTTAGCGCTCGTTCAATTTCTCTGCGATCACGCGCTAAGTAATCGTAAGAGATAAGAGAACGTCTAATTGAATAAGTAGATAAAAAAATTTCAAAAAAAGCTCCCCGTCATTCCCAAAAGTAAACCCCATCCACAAATTAAAAATTAATCACAACCCCCAGAGATTTCCGATAGTAATCAGCTTCCATCATTCACCACCCCGACCTCCACCTCTTGAGGCGATAGTCGTAGTTTGTCACAAAGATAACACCCAGAAATTTGTTGGTTATTTTATAACTTTCCTTTTACATAAGCCTGCCTATTATAGACCTACAGGGGCAGAGGTTTTGGCTTGTCTGCTTGACCCACATGTAAGCCCACATCAAAGCGGTTTTAAGGAAGCTATTCGCCCCCTTCACCCTCCCAAAGGGTAGCTTCTTCCTTGTTATGTTGGACAAAAAATTACTATTTACCCAGACTCCTTTAAGGGGGTATCGGGTTAAAACAAATACAGACTGCATTCGGTTCGCTTCGTTCGCCGATTTCCCATCGTTCTCCATGATATATCAAGGGCTTTCTCGACGGTTTATACGCCAGTTCAGGCACCAGTTAGATATTTATGATCTGCGTCATGAACCTGTTGACTCTATACCATCCCCCCCTTTAAATGCAATAATGAATAACAAATAAATATGACGTTAGAGTAATTTCAGACCGAGTTCTCCTGAGCTTTTTGTATTTATAGTGTTAATTTTGAGACACGACTGTTTTTAAAAACTAACTTAATGATTCCATTTTTTCTTCATGCATAAAAATCACAATAAAAAAATAATTTGTATCATGTTTTGTCAACTAAGTGACAACTATTTGAACGATTAAATAACTGCGTTTGTGTCCTTACACCCCCGGGCTTACACCAGGAACAGGTTTCACTATATAACATTATTTTGAAATTTCAACCGAACAAAAGGCTACCAAAAGCTGCAGTTAAGTAATTAAGTTCAGTTTAATTTCAGACAGCTTTCAAGTAAAGATAGGCACGAATGAGGCGGCTGTTTATTAGCTATTCTTTGTGTTAAATTTAGGTTATCTATATTTTGTAAATTAAACGTCGCGTGGACGTGTACTTGAATCGTGGTATTATCCCAGATATGTTTTGAAAAAACTACCATTTACTTCTATGATTATTTGGTGGGATGAAACACAACACACTGTCAAAAAAGTAGTTAAAGTAAAATAATCACGCTGCACACATTGTTTGTTTAGCCTAATTATAACTTTATACAACAAAACTATACGGGAAGTTCTAATTTGCAGTTCAGCCAATGACATTTTACTACTTTTGAAGTTGAAGATACATGCTATTTGCAAAGCAAATATTAAGAAAATTGCTTTTTCGCAAAAGTTAAACTGTCTTTCCGCTGTGTTAGAGATTACGGAAAAGAAAATGACCAACAAATAAAGATAATTTAAACACAATCGCAAACATGTTTCATAATTTTAAGATTAAAGTTGCGTAGATCCTGCTAGGTAAAAGAAAGAAACGTGTATAAAAAAATTTAGGAAAAATATAAAATCCCACAATTATTTATTCTATTTTGGAGACGATTGTCTCAATATTTCAGTTATGACAATATTTTTTCAACTACCTTTTATGTATTCAGTGATATCACCTGCCTGAACGAAAAAAATAACTAGAATATCCGGTCACGTTCTGTTTAGTTCTTTGCAAATATTAGTAAAGGTGCGATACAAGTGCGCCAGTAAAACGACGTTTTGGCACACAAGCTAGTTTTCGTTTCGTTTGCAAAATAACTTAAATTAAACTTGATGATTCAATTTTATCTAAATGCATAAAAATAATAAAAATATGATTTGCATACAAAATAAAATATGCTGCATAAGTTATCATGTTTTGTCTACGAAGTTGTAATAAGCGGAACTTTCAATATTCGAAACTATACGGGAAATTCAAATTTGCAGTTCAGCCAAAGACATTTTATTTTTTTTGAAATTGAACATGCGTGCTCCTTGCGAAGAAAATGTTAAGAAAATGGCTTTCCTCAAACGTGAAACTGCCGTTTCACTTCATTCTCTTTTGTGTGTTGTGTTATAGAGCACGAAAAAGTTTTTCGTAAGTTTGAACATGTTGTCAGTCGTTTGTTCACTTTTTCAACTGATTGATGGCGTAAAACGATATTTTTTCTCCATAACATCGGTGCAGTTTTCGGCTTAACTGCATTGTATAAAACAAAAACCCAAACGCTACCAGCTTTTACTGACCATTTCTTATAATTTATACTGACACCTGTGACAGTTGATAAGAAGGCGAAGGAGAGCTATTTAAATGTCTTATTTATTTCACCTCTGATTACCTCGCAAACGTTGTAGTGAATGAACTTAGACGCACAAATGTAATAGTTTCTCTCGCCTCAGCTTTCAGGGTCGCTTTTGGTTTCCGCCCTCCAAAACCAAAAACTTCTTGAGCTCGACTTGCGGCAAGTCTGGGTTTTAGAGCGGTTTTCATTTGAATCAGTCGAAAGTAATTTAGCTTTTGCTTTGGTTTGGCTACGCTTTGTGATTGGCTTAAAAATCTCGCGCCACGTTCTTAACCAATCAGAAGTTTCTAGTTCAGCACAGCGAAGAACACGCTAGCGCTGCAGCAGGTTGCAATTGAACATCCTAGGAGAACCAGGGGCAGTTAGTCGGGGCGGAACGAGATAAAAATCCGGCAAAAATCGGCGCGACGACAGCTTTCTAGCAAACTCTCGTCTGCGCCGATTTTTGACGGTTTTTTTTTTACCTTGATCCGTCCCGACTAACTGCCCCTGGGTCTCCAAGCATGGCAATTGAAGGGTGGGGCGTAAACAGTCTAAGTCAAATTTTGACACTTTTCACCGGCTCTCAAATTGTGTCTTTTGAGCCAAAGAAGGTGTTTTGACATGAAGAGCCATATTGCATGCTTTGTAGTCAAAATGCATTTTGTCTTATTTTTTTGTGGAAATGCAGGATCTTATGGTCTGATTGGCTCTCTTTTACATTAACTTGCACCAACTTGTCATTACCTAACCAAGAGAGTGCTTTCTCGGCTAAAAAAGCAGCACAGTTTGTGAGTGAAATATTTCTAAATTCGACATAGGCTGTTTATGTCCTCAGCACTTCAATTTAAACTGATGAGTTTACTACCTTGTGTGCTATAACCATCCCACAGATTGCACAGAAAAATTCCACCAGGTTTCAACATCGCTTTGCCAAAATCAAAGGCTCATTCACAAAAATTCTGTGGGTGAGACAGTTTAAATTCAATCTGACACAGACCATGCATACAATAATATAATAAATAAGTTTTAATGAAAACCATTTCTAAGGTGAAGAAATGTTCTTCGCAGTTGTGTTTGCAATTAAAGCACTGTAAAGTAGCCTGAAAAAAAATCAGGGTTTCAACAGGATTTGAACCCATGACCTCGGCATTACCGGTGCGATGCTCTAACCAATTGAGTTATGGCGTCACGTGAAAGTGATATAAAATGACAAATGAAGTATATGAATGAATCATATATGAACTGTGGATAGAACAAATGACCTTGTGTGGTTACCTCCTTTACATGTCAATAGAGAATGTATAGTGAACAAATGACCTTGTGTGGTTACCTTCTTTACATGTAAATGGAGAATGTACAGTGAACAAATGACCTTGTGTGGTTACCTCCTTTACATGTAAATAGAGAATGTACAGTGAACAAATGACCTTGTGTGGTTACCTCCTTTACATGTGAATAGAGAATGTACAGTGAACAAATGACCTTGTGTGGTTACCTTCTTTACATGTCAATACAGAATGTACAGTGAACAAATGACCTTGTGTGGTTACCTCCTTTACATGTCAATAGAGAATGTATAGTGAACAAATGACCTTGTGTGGTTACCTTCTTTACATGTGAATAGAGAATGTATAGTGAACAAATGACCTTGAGTGGTTACCTTCTTTACATGTAAATAGAGAATGTACAGTGAACAAATGACCTTGAGTGGTTACCTCCTTTACATGTGAATAGAGAATGTACAGTGAACAAATGACCTTGTGTGGTTACCTCCTTTACATGTCAATAGAGAATGTATAGTGAACAAATGACCTTGTGTGGTTACCTCCTTTACATGTGAATAGAGAATGTACAGTGAACAAATGACCTTGTGTGGTTACCTGCTTTACATGTGAATAGAGAATGTATAGTGAACAAATGACCTTGTGTGGTTACCTTCTTTACATGTGAATAGAGAATGTACAGTGAACAAATGACCTTGTGTGGTTACCTCCTTTACATGTCAATAGAGAATGTATAGTGAACAAATGACCTTGTGTGGTTACCTCCTTTACATGTGAATAGAGAATGTACAGTGAACAAATGACCTTGTGTGGTTACCTTCTTTACATGTGAATAGAGAATGTATAGTGAACAAATGACCTTGAGTGGTTACCTTCTTTACATGTGAATAGAGAATGTATAGTGAACAAATGACCTTGTGTGGTTACCTTCTTTACATGTGAATAGAGAATGTATAGTGAACAAATGACCTTGAGTGGTTACCTTCTTTACATGTGAATAGAGAATGTATAGTGAACAAATGACCTTGTGTGGTTACCTACTTTACATGTGAATAGAGAATGTACAGTGAACAAATTGTTGTGATACCGCATAAATTAGCATACATTTATGTATCACGTGACTTGTTGTTGATGTAACCAGACCTCGTGGTCTTTGCTCGCCGCCATTAAAGTTGTTGAGTTTATGTTTATGCTCGGTGTCCTTACGTTGATCGTAACATGGTGTCAGAAGTGGGATTTAGACCAAATTATCAAGGATCACTTCCCAGCTTGGAAGTCTTCAAGTCTAACGCTTCTTCCGTGATTGGTAGGCTCGCTGAAGTCTATAGTTTGCGTTCGAGCGGTTGGATCGTTGCACGTTTTCACAAGTACAGTTCAAGTATGGCTGCGGTTAGCACTACCGCAAAAATTCCTCTCCCACTGAATCTTTCCGACCGTCTACACCAGGGAGAAAACTGGAAATCCTTTCGCCGCGAATGGAAATTTTACGAGCTAGCGGCGGGGATTCACAAGAAAGCACAAGAAGTTCGGGTGGCTTCGTTGTTAAATGTGATCGGCAAAGAAGGAATGGACATGTACGAAACCTTTCAATGGGAACGTTCGGCGGATGCTCTACAAATTGACAAAGTTTTGGAAAAGTTCGAGGAGCGTTGTGTCCCTGCACGTAACGAAACCTACGAAAGATACGTGTTCTTCAAACGTGAGCAATTGTCAAATGAATCGCTTGATAGTTACATAACTGCATTGATGAAGCTTTCAGAGTCATGTGGTTTTGGCGCGTTGCGTGAATCGCTCGTTCGCGACCGGCTAATTCTTGGTGTAAAGGATGACAGAGTTCGTGAAAAGCTTCTTGGAAAGCGAGACCTCGACCTGAATAAGGCCATCGAAACTATCAAAGCAAGTCAAGTTACTCACTCGCGAGCGACAGAGATCTCAGAAGAATTTTCAGCTAGCGAAGATATTAATGCAGTGGGGCAAAGTTCGAAGCCCAAGCGCGGGAAAGGATCGCGTCGCAAACCTCCCAGCAAGGCTCCTTCCAAGATTAAAGAGTGTTTGTTTTGTGGTGGTTCACATGCATTGGATAGGAAATTGTGTCCAGCTTCAGGTCAGAAATGTAAAAAGTGTGGCAAAGAAGGCCATTTCGCAGTCAAGTGCCGAGGCAAGTCTGAAGATGCAAAAGTTCACATGGTTGAGCAAGAAGAAGTCTTTTACGTTCATAGTGTCAGTGGTAAAGATCAAGCTCTTGTTTCTCTCACTTTGAATGGTTCAGCATCAGTAACATTTCAAATTGACACTGGTTCTTCTGCAAATATCTTACCACTGCAGGATTACATCCGGGCAACTAAGGATTACAGTAAAGTTAACATTGTTCCTAAGGATATCACACTAGTTATGCATGATCGCTCAAAGCGAAAGGCTCTTGGTTCAGCAAGGCTGAAAGTGGAACATAAAGGTAGCAAGCATGAACTTAACTTTGTTATTGTTGATCAAGAAGTTACACCTTTGCTTGGTTTGAAGTCATCACAAGGCATGGGTCTTGTGAAGATAATGGTGCCTGGTGTTGATACCCCTGTCAATAATGTAGTTGCAGCTCCAAAGATAGAGTTGGCAGCTTCTGAGAATGTCACAAAGGATCCTGTACTAAGTCCTTTTGCTGATGTGTTTCAAGGTATTGGCTGTTTACCTGGAGAATACAGCATTGAGCTCAACAAGGATGTTCAACCTGTAGTTCACCCCCCACGAAGAGTGCCTGTTCCTAAGAAGGAAGCAATGAAGACAGAGCTTGACAAGATGGTTGCTGACAAGATAGTTACTCCTGTTACTGAGCCAACTGATTGGGTATCCAGTGTCCTAGCAGTGCCTAAGAAGGATGGATCAGTTCGAATTTGTTTGGATCCCAAGGATTTGAACACTGCCATTAAGCGCTCTCACTATCCCTTGCCAACAGTGGAAGATGTCACCTCTCGTCTCACCAATGCTAAGGTTTTCAGTGTTTTGGATGCAAAGAGTGGGTTTTGGCAGGTTAAACTGACTGAGAACGCCAGTTACCTTACCACATTTAATACTCCCTTTGGCCGTTTCCGTTGGCTGAGGATGCCATTTGGCATAAGTTCTGCGCCCGAGATTTGGCAGCGGAAGATGCATGAAGCCATTGAGGGTCTCCAAGGTGTCGAAGTAATCGCCGATGATTTCCTGGTTTGTGGATTTGGGGACACAGTTGATGAAGCAGTGAAGGATCATGATCAGAATTTAACCGCCTTTCTACAAAGATGCCGTGAGTTGAATCTGACACTTAATCTTCAGAAGATTAAGCTTCGCCTATCACGTGTACCATTCATGGGCCATTTACTCACAGCTGATGGTGTCGTGACTGACCCAAACAAAGTTCGTGCCATACGTGACATGCCTGTCCCGACAGATGTCAAATCCTTGAAAAGATTTCTTGGCATGGTTACTTACCTAGCAAAGTTTTTACCAAACCTGTCCAGTGTCTGCGAACCATTACGGCGACTGGAGCTTAAGGATGCTGAATGGTGTTGGCTGTCTGTTCATGATGAAGCTGTCCAAACTATCAAGAGTCTTGTTTGTGAAGCTCCAGTGTTGAAGTTTTATGATGTTAATCGGGAAGTCACAATTGAAAGTGATGCGTCTCTCAGTGGACTTGGCGCCTCCTTACTTCAGGAGGGTCAGCCAGTTGCATTTGCCTCAAGAGCTCTAACTCCAGCAGAGGGTCGCTACGCTCAGATTGAGAAGGAACTTCTCTCTGTTGTTTTTGCTTGTGAGAGGTTTGATACGTACCTGTATGGTCGAGATGTGGTGCACGTTAAAACAGATCATCAGCCTCTTGAAGCTATCTTTAAGAAGGATCTTGGCTCTGCTCCCAAGCGTCTCCAGAGGATGTTGCTGCGCTTACAGCGCTACAACCTCGATGTAAAGTACCAAAAAGGCAGTTTGATGGTCATGTCTGATCCCCTGTCCCGAGCCTATCTTGATGAACCTCCCACACAGACCGAGTATTGCAATGAGTTAGAGGAGATAGTACTTGTGGAGGATCTTCCCATTTCAGAAGCACGAGTGAAGGAATTCAAAGAGGGCACCGCCTCAGATGACACCCTTCAGATCCTCATGTCCATTGTCTTAGAAGGTTGGCCTAGCACTCCGGATGTAGTTCCAGCTGAGGTCAAGCCATACTTCCAGTTTCGAGATGAAATCACAGCCCAAAATGGTTTGCTGTTCAAGGGCGAGCGCCTCATTGTGCCTGTCAAGTTAAGAAAGGAAATGATGGAAAAGGTCCACTCATCCCATCTTGGTATTGAGGGCTGCCTTAGACGAGCCAGAGAAGTGTTTTACTGGCCACGTTTGAATGCCGAGTTAAAAGATTTCATTCTCAAGTGTGATATCTGCAATTCATACAAGCCAGCACAGCCTCGAGAACCGCTAATGCCGCATGAAATCCCTTCAAGGCCTTGGCAAAAGGTTGGCACCGATCTGTTCCTGTTTGATCACCGCCAGTACCTGATCACAGTTGATTATTATTCGTCTTTCTTCGAGGTGGATAAGTTGAACACGATAGATTCTAAAACTGTTATTGAGAAGTTAAAAATGCAATTTAGCCGGCATGGAATTCCAGAAATTGTCATTTCTGACAATGGACCGCAATATGCTTCTGCAGAGTTTGACCAATTTGCAAGTGACTGGCACTTTCAACACATCACTTCCTCTCCACGGAATCCCCAAAGTAACGGAAAGGCTGAAAGTGCAGTGAAAATCTGTGAAAACATCATGAGGAAGGCCGTGCGTGGAAAGTTGGACCCATACCTGGCCCTGCTAGACTACCGCAACACGCCTACAGAGATTGGTTCATCACCAGCGCAAAGGTTGTTTGGCAGGAGAACTCGCAATTTGCTACCGCTGTCAAGTAAACAACTAGAGCCTAAGTCAGTTCCCCCACAGGATGTGCAAGATAAACTGATTAACTCTAAGCGAAAGCAGGCTTTCCACTACAACCTGAAGGGTACATCATTACCTGAGTTGCAACCTGGACAAACTGTCAGGATGAAGAAGCCAAAGGAATCTACCTGGTCAGAAGCAGTTTGCAAGAAAATGATTGGCCCGCGTTCTTATGTGGTCGTATCAGGTGGTCGAACCTACCGACGAAATCGCCGACAGCTGCGATCAGTGCCGCAGTCAGATTTCCACCCCGTGGTGAAACCAGTAGCTGAGCCTCTGCAATCAGTACTACAAACAGACCCCCCACCTGTTGTGAAACCTGCTGCTGCTGAACATGTGGAAGTTGCATCCCCTCCTACTGTTACAAGGAGTGGTCGTGTTGTCAAACCACCAGCCCGTTTTCAGGACTTTGCGACTTAGACTGTATACTTTGTTAGAAACTTTATTTTGAACATTGTTGTTGTTTGTTTTGCTAAGAGACTCGGTCGCAATTTGCAAGACTAATTTGAGACACTTTCTTTACAAAGGGGAAGATGTTGTGATACCGCATAAATTAGCATACATTTATGTATCACGTGACTTGTTGTTGATGTAACCAGACCTCGTGGTCTTTGCTCGCCGCCATTAAAGTTGTTGAGTTTATGTTTATGCTCGGTGTCCTTACGTTGATCGTAACACAAATGACCTTGAATGGTTACCTTCTTTACATGTAAATGGAGAATGTACGGTGAACAAATGACCTTGAGTGGTTACCTTCTTTACATGTGAATAGAGAATGTACAGTGAACAAATGACCTTGAGTGGTTACCTTCTTTACATGTGAATAGAGAATGTACAGTGAACATTAAAATGACCTTGTGTGGTTACCTTCTTTACATGTCAATAGAGAATGTACAGTGAACAAATGACCTTGAGTGGTTACCTTCTTTACATGTGAATAGAGAATGTACAGTGAACAAATGACCTTGTGTGGTTACCTCCTTTACATGTGAATAGAGAATGTACAGTGAACAAATGACCTTGTGTGGTTACCTTCTTTACATGTAAATGGAGAATGTATAGTGAACAAATGACCTTGTGTGGTTACCTTCTTTACATTCGTGTGGTTCTCGCAAACTCATCCCCAGGCGCTCTCTCCGTGTTCAAAATGGCGGCCAGCGTAGTCCGCCATTTTTAAAGAGGATAAGGCCCTGGGGACGAGATTGCTGTTTTCGCCGTTTTTCGTTTTCCACCTTTTCCCGACCTTCATCTACAACTACATTGTATAAACTTAAAAGCCAAAGCGATCCCAGCTTTTACCTGCCATTGGCTTACTACAGTTTTGAGGGGCAATACATTTCTTTACGCGCGTGTCACGCAAGCAATACTCCGCGAGCAAAAATCACGCGAGCGATGAATGTTAGAAATGTAATGTTAGTAATGCGCACGCAAATAAGTGAATGGCCGGGGTGTATGTCTTACAGGTCAAATTTAATTTCAGGGGCAATTCAATAAAACTTTTACAAGTGTAATTTACAAGTGTAGCCTTTGTTTTCAACCTCTGAAACAATGGCTACACTTGTACATTACACTTGTAAAAGTTTTATTGAATTGACCCCAGGTTAGATTTATTTCAACCTAGGTCATCTATTTTAAACTAGGTTAATATTTTTCACCTAGGTCATTTTTAGGTTAAGTATTTGGGAATAAAGGATTGGGTAGGTTTAGTATTTCAGTTAGGTTAAGGGTCAATGTTTGTGGTTAGTGTTTAGGGTTAGTGTTTCGGTTATTGTTTTTAGGTTTAGGGTAGGGTTAGGGTTAGTGTCAGGGTTAGTGTTTTAGGGTTAGCGTAGGGTTAGGGTTAGTGTCAGGTTAGTGTTTTAGGGTTAGGGTTGACCTTGTGGTAGATGAAGCTTTTTCTTGTAACACATTGAATTGTATTAATATTAGATCATATTTTTAATTATGACATTTTATTGTGTACAGCTGTAGTAATTACATCACTGTTCTGCTGCCTTTTAACATGCATCAAAATGTTATTTATCTTTTTCATATTACACTTTCAATTACCCTAATTACATCATATTTTCAAATATGTGCAGCTGTGATAATTACATCTGCATGTTCATTGTTCTGCAGCCTTTTTGCACACAGTAGAAAATGTTATTTCTTTGCCATAGTCAAAGACAATGTTTGTTGCTGTACATTTATTCAACCTGTTTGTTGAAATGAATGTTTTTAGTCTCCCAAATTTGGTTACAATTTTGACATAGTCATTTTCAACTTCAGTTATTTTTCCAATCAAAACATTAGGATGAAGAGGAGAAGTTTTATCTACTTTATCAATTTTAATAGACACGTATTCGTCCGTGTGAAATGTTGGTCCTTTTCTTCTACTCGCTTTCATTTTGTCATTATATTTGCACTGTTTTTAATTTCATTTATATCTGTTTTTAGTCATTTTCCTCATGCTTCCTTCTACTTTGAATTGGAGGATCAAGACCTGGATCTGCCAGCTTGTTTTCATCTTCATTGTCAGCATCTCTTTCAGTTGCATTCGCACTGTGCACTTCTTTTCTTGGCAGAATTCCAAATACCACTTCATATGGTGTTTTACCTATGGCACTGTGTACTACAATATTTTTCTTATAGGCCGTTTCAGGTAATATTGTACACCAGATGTGTTTTCCTTCATTTTTTTTTTAAGAATATTCGCAATATCTTCTTTGATTGTGCGATTACTGCGCTCTACAAGTCCCTGTGTTGTGGGGGTTCTAGGGGAACCATGAACTTGTTTTATTTTGTGTGCGTTACAAAATTCAGACATTTTTTGCTTTTAAACTCCTTGCCATTGTCAGAATGGAGAACACTGCACTTATGTCCATGATTGCAGATAATTAGATGCATGGCAAATTTTGATATCCAACACGAAGTGTCCCGTTAAGTCTAAGTGTTTACCATCTTTTTTGAAATGTAAGGTAAGCATTAGTGTTAGTGTTATTTTTAGGTTAGGGTAAACGCACGTGTTTATCTTTACTAAAAGAGCAGAATTTAGGGGACACTTCGTGACGTTTTTTGTCTGTATTTTTGAAAACAAGTGATGTTGAAGTTGAGTAGAAGAGCAAGAGGACACTTTGTGACGCTTATTAAATTTGCCATGCATCTAATTATCTGCAATCCTGGACATAACTGAACACTTGGAAAACCAAACAAAATAACTGTTTTTCAAGGGCCTTCACAACTAGTTCAGTTTGCTTTGAATGCAATGGATAGAGCCATGAAACGAATTTGCTGAAGTGATCTACGATGTGAAGAACCCAGTTGTGAGTGGGACTGCAAGCACATGGTAGGTTACTCAAGTCTATTAGATCAATTTCCACGTGTTTCAAAAATTCGTCGACCATTAGTGGTTTAATTACAGGTTCTTTTACGTGATCTGTGACACTTCGTTGTTGTTGATGCAGTTTACAGAGAGATACGAATAGCGTTTCTACATCTTGTGATATTTCTGTAAATGACTGGCGAATATATCGTTTGTATCGGTCAAGTTTGTCTCTTCCTCTATGTGCTATAGCACAGTAGGCTTCACTTGTTGAAAATGTCACACTGTAGGGTCTACTTTTTTCTCTTAACTGTTGCCAAATTATTCTTCGTAAGGCCTTCAATCTCTTTGAAATCCACTGTGGTAAGTCATTTTTTCGCTCTATCGTAGAATTCGTCGTTCAGAAATACGGTTAGGTCATTTTGTCTTCCTTTTCTAGACGCTTTTAGCGATTCATTTTTTTCATAGCACAGGCTTTCTTTGACGCAACTAGCGGTTTTTTCTGCCATTCTAAGTATTCCTTGTGCAGAAATGTATCTTAGTTCATTTCAAAGTGATTGTGAAAAAAATGTAAGGCGTCGTTCACACTTGGTGCCCGAGCACCGGTGCCTGAGTATTAGGCCATGTTCACACTTGGTGCCCGAGCACGGTGCTTGGGTACGATTATCGCTGGGCACCAATGTGAACACACCTAATTTTTTCAACTACAAACGCCAGTATTCGGGCACGGGCACCGTGCCTCAGTACAAGGTCGAGACCTTGTACTCGGGCACTAACGTGGGAACCGGTTCCCAGTGTGCACACGTTTTGTGTTAGTTCCGAGGCACTACATCCACAAACCACTGCTTTGCGCATCCACAATTCCTTGGTACACTCAGAATGTGAACATGTTGATATCTTGGGTACCCAGTGCCTGAACGCAGCACCATTTTGTGCCGGTACCCAGGGACCAGTGCTCGGGGACCAAGTGTGAACATAGCCTTTATCGACCTTGTATCCGTGCCTGAGCACCGTGCCCAATTATTGGCACGGGCACGTACAAAAAGCCGTGTTCACATTGGTGCCCGTCAGGCACTCTGCCCGGGCACGGTACTTGGGCACCAAGTGTGAACGACGCCTAAGACTCCATTGGAATCAAATGCGCATGTACGAATAATTTAATAAATAAATATTTGGACGAGGTGACCTGGGACTAATAAGTAATCATACTAAGAAATATGTAGGAATTTTCCAACTGATATCCTGGTGGTCAAGAGGCGATGAAGATGGACTGTGAATCGAGAAGTCTCGGTAAGTACCATGTTTAAAAAAATAAAAAGGAAAGTCAGGGGGATAATGGATGGAAGTTTCAGGGGGGTAGAAAAGTGAGAAGTGGGACATAAGAGTGAGAAGGGTGGTAAGGAAAGGAGAAGTGGTCAGGGGGTGTACATAGGAGGGGACGCCACATAATTTTTTTATATATTTTTTGGCACTATTCTTTTTAGACCCCCCCAAAACACCAAGCCCCTATTTTTCAGACCACACCCCATAAATAAAATCCCTTTTTAGACAGTTGATACCCTGGATAAAAAGAACCTAGGTTCAGTAAAATATAACCTAGTTTGAAAAACAAACTAGTTTGAAAAAAATCACCTGAAGATAATTTTGACCCGCAACATATGCAGCAACGCGCATGCTTAAAATGGAGATCGTACGAAACGTTTTTTGGTCGTAAATTTCTCGAAATCTAGTTGTACGACCTACAGTATGCTCAATTTTTGATATTTTTAAATATACATCGACATCGATCTGCAGAGAATTTTATTTTCAAAATCTGTAATACAAATCTGTAAAACAGATTTTAAAATATTTTTCGAAATTCCTATTTTTAATATTTTCGTTGATATACGAAACTCTTACAGATTTTATCTTTTAACTTGTAATAACGTTTGTTTTTATCCAAAGTTTAAATGGCAAAATGTTGAGGTAGGGCCGGTGGTTTTTCAAGTCAAACGTCCTCATAGAATTAGAACCCAGTCTTCTGAAAACCATTCGGTCGCTTCTTTTTAAGCCACTTCTAACAAGAGGATGGTGAAATTACAAACACCCACAGGCATTGTCTTGTACGATGTGACTTTGTAATTGTTACTTGTTCCCACAAATGGTCAACTGTGATCGACATTATCGAAAGCATCTGGTGACCCGCATAAACTGTAGTAAGCCACCTTAAATATTGTTTATTCAGTTCAACTCTAAAACTCGCGTATATAACGTTGCAACCTGTTATAAACTCGTGCTACTGTCGTGCCGAGCTATATTGATCGCATTAGGTTCCACTTTGCACCGGCATTTCTTGTGCTACACGGCAGTGACACGACTTGGGTTCAAACGCAGTGCACATTTCAAACATGGTGCAATCATTATAGTTCGCCTCGGCACTAGCACGACGTTTCGAGACTTTTAAAGCACGCCTTACACTATAAAAAAGTTACCGCACACATTTGCAATTACAATTACCGCACACAATAGTACATGATGTAACGTCAGTCTACCATGATAATATACATTTGCAATATTTACATAGGGCGAGCATCGTGCTTGCTCTTAAAATACAGCGTTTAATATTTAACAAAACTGAACATTTTTAACAGAAATGTTGTCCGAGGCGATTGTGTCACTTGCTTGCCTTGCTTGTCTGATCTACCAGTGGTTGGGCTGCAGATTGTAGTTAGGGTCGTAGCAACTAATGAACAATTTCCCGACCTTAATGTAAAATTTTTAATTTCCAACATCGCGACTGTTTTCCGGAATTGCGGTAGAGTTTTCGTTAGGAACAATCCGAGAGCAAACTGTGGACGAAAAATGCTCACTTTTCTTTCTGTGAAAAATATCACACCAGGCAGAATTTCTAAAGTAAAAATATTAGTTGTACAAAGCTTGTTTCCAAAATTGTTTTAGAAAGCTACAATTGGTTCTATTGTAATCTCTACAAGTTTAATTATTATTTCTGGAAACCATTCTATAGATATCTGCCGTAGAGTATCCGAAATTTTCCTGAAAAACGACCAAAATTTTTTTTTAGTGTGCGCCTAACTACAAAATATAGCATGCGGGAGTTGAAATTTCCAGTTTAACGAAAAAGTTACTTTCGGACCAGCAGATGCATGTTTCTTGTTAACTATGTGTATTTTTAGTTACAGAATATGTTTATCTTTCCCCACCATTGCCTTCACCCGTATTTATCTCACCTCATTTTATGTTAATTTCAATTTGAAGTTCCATACACCTGTCACTTTGCAGTTATGAATATTCTTTCAGTTCAGTAAAACTACACTCTACTTTTTGCAACACACAATTCATACCAGAAGAAAGATGCTGTTTACAACATGAATAGGTCTGAATAGTTTTCTTCATTTCACTTCGTTAAGTAATATTTTGCAACGGTTGTCTTTAAGGACTTTAGTCCCCACTCAGCTTTCCTACCATAATACTATATACAATACAACATGCGTTATGCTGGAATTCTATCTGTCCTAACATACACAGCATAAAATAGGCCAAATATCTGAGGATTAAGAAAATGAAGAGCAAAGTTGTGCTATTGCATCCTTAACTGCCTGCCTTATTTCTTTCATCTTCCAGCAGTAAAGCGCCGGGTTTAATGATGAGTTTAAATAGACAAAAGTCACTGTTACTGTAAACAAAGTAAGATGAGTAGATGAGGAGAGCTCGTTTTGAGTCAGCCAAGCCGCCATTATACAATAAGGCAAATAACAAACAACTAATGCCATCTGTACCCACAATGCACTGGACACTGCCTTCTTATATCTCGCTATGTTCATCGGAATTCCTTGATTCGGTTGTTCTTGATGAATGTTGTCATGGACTTGGATTTGATGATGACGAAGAGTGAAGAAAATTTTGGTATAAGAGACAGTCGAGGTGACTAAACACAGTAATATAACTATGTAGCCATACGATCTGGTTATAAGTGGATTCAAAAAATACATTGCTGTGCCGACAATAGACACAACCCAGAAAACGGTTATGGTAATATAGGTCCGCTTTAATGTTACAACTTGTCTGTATCTGAGCCCCAACAACAGAGCAAGAAGTCTGTCCACGCTTATTGCAGCCAATGTGAACAAAGACACTAAGCACAAAACGGAGCCTGTGGTAAAAGCTGCATCAGATGCGTGGCGACAAATATTCCATCGTTCGTTCACCTCAGACAACAAATAAGCAACACCAAGAGGCTCCACAATGATACCAACA
>JAJGOT010000697.1:110000-127500 GCA_022457155.1 Cladopsammia gracilis
GGAAGCCGGATCCTGGGCAAAAACATTAACACCAGCGCATCCAGGAGTTGGATGAGCAGAAAAGAAAGGCAGCGGTTGGCCAGAAAGGTCTCGCTGGACATTGGAGGGAAGCGCTAACAAGTCTACCAAATGACCAGTCTCACCCCCGAAAAGTCTTTGAACCTTGGCTCATATAAGCGGCGATAGGGAGGCATCCATGTCGGATAGGTGGCATGAAGGTGAATCGGCTGGATTTTACGAAGAGGGGACATGATGAAGACTAATGAAAACGTTGGAGGATAACACCTGAGCAAAAATACATACGAGGGCGTTAAATAAAGGACGTGATCTAGAAACTTGTTTATTCCAAGCTGAAACAAGTGCTATACTATCGACATAAAAATCGACCCAGGAATTAGAGATCGAGGAGGCAAAGGATTCGAGAACATTGGGTAAGGCGAGGGCTTCCTTGTGGCAATGTTATAGTGGAAGCTAGAATCTGGCCAGTAGTCGTAGGAAGAAATTGAAACGGTCCCAGGACCCGAGACCCCTCCCCGGGCGTACGACGAATTGTCAGAACAAAGCTGTATATGTCGATGATGTTACGAGCGCCAAGGACGAAAACCACTCCAAGATTCTAGAAATAGCCAGTGCTCTCTCACAGCGCGTAGTGGTGTAGTAAGTTTCACGGGCCGAGAACCTCGAAAGGCCTTCGAAATGGCCGTGTTAATTTCATTTGTAAAAAGGCGAGCGCCTGGGACAGCTAAAGACATGGAAACACACTTTCCAGTCAATCGCTGTAAAGAAACAAGCTCCACGGTTTGTTTCGCAAGAACGTCCCGCGGAAAAGCAAGAATTTTATCCCTGTAAAGGCCTGGAGACAAGAATTGCAAACAAACCCTAAATAAGGTACCTGTTGATGGGGTGTCAAAATAGATTTAAACAAACCAATGCAGTAACCCAGGGATGAGAGGAAGTAAAAAACAAGGAATATGGCAGCCTTAGCAGGAAGGATATCGGAGCGGAACATAGGGACGGTTGGTAAACTAGGCACGGAAGAATGGGGCAACATAAGTTGACCAATATGCCGGTCATCTATATACAGATAGCATGGGATGCCAATGGAGCGAAAATAATGGGATGCCAGTGATCCAGTGGAACAGATACCACGCAGCTCTTTACAACCTCTAATTTCATTGGACCTGTATATCACGCAGCTCTGTTGTTTTCAGGGCTAGGGTCCATTGTTGTGTTGCTTGTTCTATTGTTTTCTCAGCAATCAGAGAAGACCTTGTAGAGCTACGTACTGCCCCCAGTGGAATGGTAGACGTAGACTGAGAGCTTCCAACCAAAGGGGATGGTATTACTGACAAAGTACCACCCACCTCACTGGAAACCAAAAAGGGTTCTACTGCGAGAGGAAAGCAGGAGGTGGTCGTAACCCAATTTGTCATCCGTTACGGACTGAAACGTATCCTTGTTGACGTAGCGAGGGAGGCCAGGGAGTAGATCAAGTCTGAAGGGCTTTTCGATAGTCCATAAATTTAAGAAACGGTTGTCATTACAAAGGCGAGGTTTAGAGGGTTCTGCAGTTAAAGGCATCACAAGATGCGGGGGCGACACATCCCCGACCCTACCCCAGACTGAGATTGCACCGGAAGCCAAACGTCCAAGATGGCAGAAGAAATAAACTTAGAAAAAGGTTTACAAGATATATTGTTTGATTCTGACTTGCCACCTGCCAAAGTTTTTACAAAGAGTTCTCCCTTAAATGATCCACGAAAATGCCGAAAATATCGGAATAAATCAACACCGTCCTTTATCCAACTCAAAACCTCCGTGGATGCGTCAGAATGGATTTGGGAGGCAACAGAAAGCCAGGTTTCCTGGAATTCGTGAAGTTATCCGGAACAAAAGTGGCTGGATCCCTAAAGGCGAACATAGAGGGGTCTGCTTGAGCCGTACCATTTTGAACTTGGCGAATAAAATCAGGGCGAATATGAAGATTGTTGGCTGTTAAATTCCGACTTTCGCAGATGGGGGTAGAATTCCATGCTACCCACTGAACTTTATTAAGGGGCACTTCCAGAGGGCGAAAATCTGTATCTATTTCCCAGGAAGGGAACTGACGAGACGAAGTGGAAATGGAGGAATGAGTCTAGGAAAAAGGTAAAAGACGAGGGTAAATTTAAGTACGAAGGGGGTGCGCGCGCAAAGTAAGGAGATAAATATAACAAAGGAAAGAAGACCATGAGAGAGTAAATAGAACGAATTTAATATGATGTAGGAAAAAATTACATAATTATGCAAAGGGTTAACGCAACAATGACCTTGGACCGGAGCCAGAAGATGATGAACCGCGCCTAACGTAAGGGTGCACTCGACAACGGTTGGCGTAATGCCCTGGACGGCCAAACCTGTAGCATGTTGGCGGGGCAGGGCCTGACCCACTACGGCTCCAAAGGTGGTGTTCTCTTAAGCATTTGTCAACTTTCTCCAGGGACTCTAAGACTTTGCCGTAGTCCCGATCCGAAAAGGGGGCCAAGAAATAAGCTTTAAACTTTTTCAAGCTTTAGACTTTTCCAAGTGCAGGCGAATTTCCTGTAGGGCCACCGAGTAGTAGGTAAACTTGTCATGATGGCCATCTTGGGCGCACCGAACCAACTGCTCTGCCAAAGCAAGATCTTCACACTTATCGAAATTTGAATCATTCTTCATTGCCAAAGCATTAATTCTGCGAATAATAATCTATACGTAAGGCTTGTTAAGGACCTCTAGGGCTTTAATACTGGCCCTAAGAGCTTCCACATCATTACCCTAAGAGATGAACGTAGGTCTAAGTAAATAAAAGGGAGGAGAATACTGATAAACCAGAAACAGAAGGCGGGGCGAAAACGGTAAAATAATATGCGCAGATGTGACTAAACTGTTAACACAAATAAAAGGTGGGGCCGAACGGGCAAGCGAAGAAATAAGTAAATAAATAAATAAATAAATTAGCAAAGTAAAATATGTGAAACTAAACGGGTAACCCGCAGAGCAATAAACGGGGTAAAGACAGTCCACCCGTAAAAACATGCAGGACTAAACCGTTAATGGAGAAAAACGAGCGGGGCTAGAACGTTAACCTCCAAATATCAAAGTAAAACGGGGCCAAAACTGTTAACCCGCAAGTATATATGGAAAAGATGTGGAACTAAACTGTGGACCCACGAAAATAAAGCGAGAATAAACTGTTAACCCGCAAACATGAAAGCATGTGGGGGTAAATTGCTGACCCACAAAACACTGTGCACCCGAAAATATATCCTGCGAGCAAATATGCAAATAAAGCTACATGTTATTGTTGAGAGATACTAATGATCGAGTTAAGAGATGAGTTTGAGTTAAGTTTGAATTAAGTTTGAGTTACCGTTTTTTTTATTTCATTTTTATTTAAAAGTGATTAATGGAGGATAAAATAGAGGGTCTGTTCTCTTGTCACGAATGAGAAAGCGTTTCATTCACAACCACAACAATTTTTCACTCCATGTAACTGGTTTTTCACTCATGCTCATGCTTAAAGTAATAAATGATTTTGAAGTGCAAATAATTTATCACACCTCACATCCTTCCATGGCCTCCATTGTCTGGTTAAGCATTGATAGACAGCTACGGAAAACAAGGATACGTAGCTACGAAAATCCATTTGCGACACTTCACTTTTAAGAATATAAAAACGTTGACCGCAGATTCGTCAACCACCGTGTGAAATAGCGATATGAACATAGCACGGTTAGTATAAAATATGGACTACGGACTGGGTATAGAACACGGACTAGAAAATAAAACTGAAAAATCAGTACAAAAGGGCTCGCGACCTGTTACTTTCCAAACGTTTACATTTGAAGAAACATTCAAATAAAGGCTGAACGCAGAAATATTATCTTAAGCGTTGCGTCTAGCATAAAACGGCAGCCGGGGAGGGTTTTCAAAAAACTAAATACCGGGCAGTCAGAAACTTTTGCCCTTTTTTCACAAACATTGGCTGTTTTTATGCTAGAGACGTTAAAGTCGTCTAGACGTATTTAACGTCTCAGACGTTAAATGCGTCTGGAATTAAAACGGGACGCATTAAAATAGATACCCTGGGTGCCAGAGGTTTTTATTTTTTAGTGAAAACGGCGAGTTTGAGCGGCGAAGCCCCGACAACGAGGCGCAACGCGCCGAGAAAAAATAAAAACCTCTGGGCACTCGAGTACACAACCTCATTTCCATGCGATTTGTGGATCGGATATCTCACCAAACCGGTTTTAATCCTTGGGGACCAACGCGTGCCTGTTTGTTTACATTAAATCTGGTGACAATATTCCGCGGTCGAGACAGAAATATTAAATCAAATCCACTCAGTGGAAAAGATACATCGATGACATTTTTTCACTGTAGAGTGTTGAGAAAAAGTGGAGACAGAAGATTTTATTGTCCTTGCAAACAAACATTAATCTCAGACAAAGAAGTAAACTTTCTGGATACAACCGTTTTCAAAGGCGAGAGATTTAACAAACAAAGAATCCTTGATATCCGCACGCAATTAATCCAGTACACTTATTTCTCTTCCTGTCACCTACCGGTGGTCAGCGAAATCGTTCAGCGAGAATACCTGCAGCTCCAAAGCACGCCACCGTGCTAGAGATAAAAATAAAATAGAGATAACAATTTTCCTCGTTCAAACAAAACTCTAAAGGTCACACTCCACGATAACACGAATTAATAAGTCGTGTCTGGCCTGTCAACACCTCTTTTCAAGACATCCTTGCACTGAATAGATTTCAACAGCGCTTCTTTTTGAACTGGCTTGAGTTCTCTGATATTTGAAAATTTGGATACTAAAGAGTAATCCACAGCGTTTCTTAAAGATCGCAAAAAGCCGCAATCTCTATCTACGTCCGTCATTGTTGTTTGTGGGGCTTCACTTTGGGAAACCGGTTTTTCACGCGCCCGTGGCGAATTGTTTTGGTCCAGCCAATCGAAGTTGCTGTTGCATCATTAACTCCCGGTAGAGTCTGGAAACAAGTAGGAGTAACCAATCAGCGACCTAGTTCAGATTCTGAACTAGATCCTCGCATGGAAATGAGGTTGTATATTCGAGTGACCAGAGGTCCGTCTCGCAGCTTCTTCTAACCGTTTATGCGGTTAATTTTACTCATGATATTCAGAGAACGGACCTCTGGATCCAGGGTGTAAAATAGACGGCCAAACAGAAAAAAAACACAAGATTTTCTAAACAAAGCTGTTCTCGGAAGTGACTGGACACGACTAAACTCGTCGCCAAATAAATTTGAAGAGCTCGAATATACAATTAATGCTAAATTCGTCCCAGTTAAGGCCATCTCGTTTTTATACCAGACGTATTTAACGTCTAAGACGTTAAAGTCGTCTGTTAAGTGCGTCTGATCCGTCTGGCCTATTTTTCGTTTTTTTACTAAGACGTTAAAGTCGTCTCGAGATGACTTTAACGTCTCAGACGATATTAACGTCTCTAGCAAAAAAAACGGCCATTATCATTTGAACTAGATGCGAGTACTCGATTTCTGTACAGAAATACCAAGCGATTTTTAAGCCGAAGTGGAAGTTCAAATTTCCAGTTTAACGAAAGACCTTACTTTCGGACCAGCAGATACATGCTTCTCGTGAAGAAGATGTTGCATAAAAAGGAAAAGCTTTTCCTAAAAGGTTTCAATACCTTTCCTGCAGTCTTATTTTAACTGTGTGTATTTTTAGTTTCAGAATATTGTTATTTTTCTCTACAATTGCCTTCACCCGTATTTGTCTAACCTTATTTTATGTTAATTTCAAGTTGAAGTTCCATGCACCTGCTGTCATTTTGCAGTTATGAATATTCTTTCAGTTCAGTAAACTCTTCTTTTCCCAACACACAATTCATACTAAGAGAAAGATGTTGTTTACAACATAAATAGGTTTGAATAGTTTTCTTCACAGTCTCACTTCTTTAAATAATATTTTGCAATGGTTGTGGACTTTAGTCCCCACTCAGTTTCCTACCATAATACTATATACAATACAACATGCGTTATGGTTGTCTTTAAGGACTTCAGTCCTCACTCAGCTTTCCTACCATAATACTATAAACAATACAACATGCGTTATGCTGGAATTCTATCTGTCCTAACATACACAGCATAAAATAGGCCAAATATCTGAGGATTAAGAGAATGAAGAGCAAAGTTGTCCTATTGTGTCCTTAACTGCCTGCCTTACTTCTGTCATCTTCCAGCAGTAAAGCGCCGGGTTTATTGACGAGTTTTACAATACCAAGGTCGTTGTTGCTGTAAACAAAGCAAGATTAGTAGAGGAGGAGAGATCGTTTTTACTCCTCCAAGACGTCATTATACCTTGTGGTAGATAACAAACTGCTAACGTCGACTGCACCCACAGTGCACTGGACACTGCCTTCTTGTATCGCGCTATGTTCATTGGAACCCCTTGGTTCGGTTGTTCTTGATGAATGTTGTCCTGTACTTGGTTTTGATGATGACGGAGAGTGAGGAAAATTTTGGTATAAGAGACAATTGAGGTGACTAGACACAGTGATATAACTATGTATCCATACGAACTGTTTATAAGGTGATTCCAAAAATACATTGCTGTGCCGACAATAGACACAACCCAGAAAACAGTTATAGTAATATAGGTCCTCTTTAATGTTACAACTTGTCTGTATCTGAGCCCCAACAACAGAGCAAGAAGTCTGTCCACACTTATTGCGGTCAATGTCATCATAGACACTAAGCACAAAATACAGCTTGTGGTAAAAATTCCAACAAATGCATGACGACAAATGTTCCATTCCTCGTTTGCCATTGACAACAAATAAACAACACCAAGAGGCTCGACAGTGATATCAACACAAAGATCAGTTGTCGCTAGGGTACGATACAAGGGTTTGGATGGCGGATGAAGAGAAGTCTCCTTGTGAAGGGCAATTAGGATCAGAGTATTCCCCAAAAATGCAGTGATGGACAGAACAATATGCAGCACTGAAAAACAGAATAGTAGATTGTGTATCCCTGCAGATAATTCTACCGAGCAAACCAATTCCTCTAATGTTTCTGACTTCCATCATCAGCAAAGTTTGGGTTTGCCATGTTTTCTGACTTCCATCATCAGCAAAGTTTGGGTTTGCCATGTTACTCAGTTGGATGCGTGTATGTGGGCAAAATATTGCTTGTTGGTAAGGAAAAATGTTTGAATATCTCAGTTATGACAACAGCTTTTATAATTACGTCAGTTTATTATGTTATGACGTTTAAGAAACATCACCTGCGTGAACGAAAAATATAACTTAGAATATCCTGTCAAGTTCTGTTAGCAACTTACAAATAGTAGTTGTAGTGCGTGTTAATTTAGGAACACAAGTGTGTTAAGACGAAGTTCGTTCAAGGCAGTTTTCTTTTCATAAGTGGAGCGAGTGCACAATGTGCGCAACAAAACGACAACACCCTTTGCTTCGGGTATATAAGCTTACAATACTTAATCATTTTCTATGCTTCTTTTCGCTCTAAAACTCGTAAAGCGAGCGATTCAAGATTCGCTAAAAAAACTGCGAGGATTAGGTTTTTACTGCTGGCAGTCTTGAGAACTCGATGGAAGGCAAAGTTGTTTACCGTGTGATGCTAACCGCTGGCAAGCGCATGACGGGTTGTTGACACGGTGTTGGCATCAGTGTTTCAAATTGCTTTTTAGTCAATGGAAATTTTGCGAATGAATTCAGTAGCTCCAAAGAAGTCTTTACACCGATTTTTCCCTTCTCTCTACACCTCCAATCTAATGTTAGCGCTCGTTCAATTTCTCTGCGATCACGCGCTAAGTAATCGTAAGAGATAAGAGAACGTCTAATTCAATAAGTAGATAAAAAATTTCGAAAAAAGCTCCCCGTCATTCCTAAAAGTAAACCCCATCCACAAATTAAAAATTAATCACAACCCCCAGAGATTTCCGATAGTTATCAGCTTCCATCATTCATCACCCCGACCCCCACCTCTTGAGGCGATAGTCTTAGTTTGTCACCAAGATAAAACCCAGAAATTTGTTGGTTATTTTATAACTTTCCTTTTACATAAGCCTGCCTATTAAAGACCTATATGGGCAGAGGTTTTGGCTTGTCTTCTTGACCCACATGAAAGCCCACATCAAAGCGGTTTTAAGGAAACTATTTTCCCCCTCACCCTCCCAAAGGGTAGCTTCTTCCTTATGTTGGACAATAAATTACCATTTACCCAGACTCCTTTAAGGGGGTATCGGGTTGAAACAAATACAGACTGCATTCGGTTCGCTTCGTTCGCCGATTTCCCATCGTTCTCCATGATATATCAAGGGCTTTCCTGACGGTTTTATATACGCCAGTTCAGGCACCAGTTAGTTATGATCTGCGTCATGAACCTGTTGACTCTATACCATTCCCCCCTTTAACTGCAATAATAATAATAACAAATAAATATGACGTTAGAGTAGTTTCAGACTGAGTTCTCCTGAGCTTTTTGTATTTATAGTGTTAATTTTGAAACACGACTGTTTTTTCCATTTTTTCTTCATGCATAAAAATCACAATAAAAAATAATTTGTATCATGTTTTGTCAACTAAAGGCTGGTTCTCATATAATCGTCCCGGTCGTCCCGGTCGTCCGAGTCGTTTCAAAAGTTTTTTTTGCAAACGACTCAGACGATCGGGACGACTCAAGCGATTTGGGTTCTCATATGATCGTCCCGGTCGTCTCGAACGTCAATAGCGCAGTCGTAAACTGTGTCCGACAACATGTTTTGGGCAATAATACTGCATTCTGGGCTAGATTTGGGTCGCTTCGATCGCCTAAGTCGTTCCGGTCGCCTGAGAGTAGTTGTCATATGATCGTCCCCGATTATTCACGATCGTCCCAGTCGTCCGGATAGAACACAGTTCTATCCAAGCGACCACGATCGTCCCAGTCGTCCGGGTCGTTTGCGATCGTCCCGGATCGTCTGAGAAGTGTTCTCATATAATCGTCCCGGTCGTCCGTGCACTTTTTGAAACGACTCGGACGACCGGAACGACCGGGACGATTATATGAGAACCAGCCTTTAGTGACAACTATTTGAACGATTAAATAACTGCGTTTGTGTCCTTACACCAGGAACAGGTTTCACTATATAACATTATTTTGAAATTTCAACCGAACAAAAGGCTACCAAAAGCTGCAGTCAGGTAATTAAGTTCAGTTTAATTTCAGACAGCTTTTAAGTAAAGATAGGCATGAATGAGGCGGCTGCTTATCAGCTATTCTTTGTGTTAAAGTTTAGGTTATTTATATTTTGTAAATTAAACGTCGCGTCGACGTGTACTTGAATCGTGGGATTATCCCAGATATGTTTTGAAAAAACTACCATTTACTTCTATGATTATTTGGTGGGATGAAACACAACACACTGTCAAAAAAGTAGTTAAAGTAAAATAATCACGCTGCACGCATTGTTTGTTTAGCCTAATTATAACTTTATACAACAAAACTATATTGACAGTTCAGCCAATGACATTTTACTACTTTTGAAGTTGAAGATACATGCTATTTGCAAAGCAAATATTAAGAAAATTGCTTTTTCGTAAAAGTTAAACTGTCTTTCCGCTGTGTTAGAGATTACGGAAAAGAAAATGACCAACAAATAAAGATAATTTAAACACAACCGCAAACATGTTTCATAATTTTAAGATTAAAGTTGCGTAGATCCTGCTAGGTAAATGAAAGAAACTTGTATAAAAAATTTAGGGAAAATAAAAAATCCCACAATTATTTATTCTATTTTGGAGACGATTGTCTCAATATTTCAGTTATGACAATATTTTTTCAACTACCCTTTTATGCCTAGTTCAGTGATATCACCTGCCTGAACGAAAAAAATAACTAGAATATCCGGTCACGTTCTGTTTAATTCTTTGCAAATATTAGTAAAGGTGCGATACAAGTGCGCCAGTAAAACGACGTTTTGGCACACAAGCTAGTTTTCGTTTCGTGTGCAAAATAACTAAAAATAAACTTGATGATTCAATTTTACCTAAATGCATAAAAATAATAAAAATATGATTTGCATACAAAATAAAATATGCTGCATAAGTTATCATGTTTTGTCTACGAAGTTGTAATAAGCGGAACTTTCAATATTCGAAACTATACGGGAAATTCAAATTTGCAGTTCAGCCAAAGACATTTTATTTTTTTTGAAATTGAACATGCATGCTCCTTGCGAAGAAAATGTTAAGAAAATGGTTTTCAGTCCTCAAACGTGAAACTGCCGTTTCACTTCATTCTCTTTTGTGTGTTGTGTTATAGAGCACGAAAAAGTTTTTCGTAAGTTTGAACGTGTTGTCAGTCGTTTGTTCACTTTTTCAACTGATTGATGGCGTAAAACGATATTTTTTCTCCATAACATCGGTGCAGTTTTCGGCTTAACTGCATTGTATAAAACAAAAACCCAAACGCTACCAGCTTTTACTGACAATTTCTTATAATTTATACTGACACCTGTGACAGTTGATAAGAAGGCGAAGAAGAGCCATTTAAATATCTTATTTATTTCACCTCTGATTACCTCGCAAACGTTGTAGTGAATAAACTTAGACGCACAAATAGATAGTTTCTCTCGCCTCAGCTTTCAGGGTCGCTTTTGGTTTCCGCCCTCCAAAACCAAAACGTTCTTGAGTTCGACTTATGGGCAAGTCTGGGTTTTAGAAAGGTTTTCAATGGTGTCGAAAGTAATTTAGCTTTTGCTTTGGTTTGGCTACGCTTTGTGATTGGCTTAAAAATCTCGCGCCACGTTCTTAACCAATCAGAAGTTTCTAGTTCAGCACAGCGAGGAACAGGCCAGTGCTGCAGCAGATTGCAATTGAAAATCCTAGGAGAACCAGGGGCAGTTAGTCGGGGTGGAACGAGATAAAAACCCGGCAAAAATCGGCGCGACGACAGCTTTCTAGCAAACTCTCGTTGCGCCGATTTTTGACGGTTTTTTACCTTGATCCGTCCCGACTAACTGCCCCTGGGTCTCCAAGCATGGCAATTGAAGGGTGGGAAGTAAACAGCCTACGTCAAATTTTGACATTTTTCCACTCTCAAATTCACGGTCTTTTCAGCCAAAAAATATGTTTTGACCTGAAAAGCCATATAGTATGCTTTTTGTCGCCAAAATGCATTTTGTCCTTTTTTGTGAGAATGCAGAATCTCATGGTCTGATTCGCTTTTTTTTTTACTTTAACTTGCAAGAACTTTGTCATTACTTTAGCAAGGGGGTGGTTTCACGGCTAAAAAACACAATTTGGTAGTGAAATATTTCAAATTCGATAAAGGCTGTTTATGTCCTCAGCTCTTCGCGGAGTTTACTACCTTCTATGCTACAACCATCCCACAGCTTAAACAAATAAATTCCACCAGGTTTCAACACAGCTTTGCCAAAGGCTGATTCACAAAGATTCTGTTAGTGAGACAACTTAAATTCAATCTGACACAGACCATGCATATAATAATATAATAAATAAGTTCTAATGAAAACCATTTTTAAAGTGAAGAAATGTTCATCGCAGTTGTGTTTGCAAATTAAGCAATGTAAAGAAGCCTGAAAAAAAATTCAGGCTTCAACAGCATTTGAACCCATGACCTCGGCATTACCGGTGCGATGCTCAAACCAATTAAGAGACAGTCTCCGGCCGATCTGGTTTGAAAAATAGATTTCGCACATTTCTTGTGTGTTGGAAGACTTTCATGTACTTATACTAAAACCACAATCCGTTTGTCCGGATCTTTTAAAATTTTCGATTTTTGAGAGATTTTCGGTTCCCACGAGCGAACGCTCGTGGAAGCCCATATCGAGGCTTAAATTTAAGGCAACTTTCAAGATTAATTTTACAAGAACTAACAAACTCTTTATAAAACAAACACCACCATCAGTAATATTATGTCTTATTTAACTAATAAAGTGACTTTTGTAAACATTGAGTGTGAAACAAGTCCACAGCGAAACTAAAACGAACCCGATACATGTATCTCATTGCTTCATGAAAACACGTGAAAATGGGTCAAATTCAAACTTTATTTTTGAAAAAGTGCGGCAGTCTATTTCAACCAAACCAACATAATTGGAAAGAAGGTAACATTTAGAATGTCATTACAGAAAGAAACCTTGTGGTACCTCACTGGTAAGAAAAATATAGCTGCGTGAACTTGCCAAATTTTCAAAATATCCAAGTTTTGCCCCATTTTGAAAGACTCGTCAATAAGAAGCCTTGTAGCATCTTCACTCGTAGACGGATCTAAAACCATCAGAGATAAAGGAAAAACTAATTAAAATACCTTTAACTTCATTTTAAAGCGAACAAAACATTTTTGAACTATTAAATCTTGACTTACCTTGCAAGCATATTTTGTACAGCTTCATCGTGTTGGAATTTCGCTCGATGTTTCCAGACGATAAAAACAATCGCTGGCCCCAAACTTTGTATGGAGAACACTTGGAAAACCAAACAAATAAAACTGTTTCTCAAGGGCCTTCACAACTAGTTCAGTTTGCTTTGAATGCAATGGATAGAGCTATGAAAATTTGCTGAAGTGATCTACGATGTGAAGAACCCAGTTGTGAGTGGGACTGCAAGCACATGGTAGGTTTCTAAAGTATATTAGATCAATTTCCACGTGTTTCAAAAATTCGTCGGCCATTTGTGGTTCAATTACAGGTTCTTTCACGTGATCTGTGACACTTCGTTGTTGATGATGCAGTTTACAGAGAGATACGAATAGTGTTACTACATCTTGTTATATTTCTGTAAATGACTGGCGAATATATCTTTTGTATCGGTCAAGTTTGTCTCTTCCTCTATGTGCTATAGCACAGTAGGCTTCACTTGTTGAAAATGTCACACTGTAGGGTCTACTTTTTTTTCTTAATTGTTGCCACATTATTCTTCGTAAGGCCTTCAATCTCTTTGGAATCCACTGTGGTAAGCCATTTTTTTCGCTCTATCGTGGAATTCGTCGTTCAGAAATACGGTTAGGTCATTTTGTTTTCCTTTTCTAGACGCTTTTAGCGATTCATTTTTTTCATAGAACAGGCTTTCTTTGACGCAACTAGCGGTTTTTTCTACCATTCTAAGTATTCCTTGTGCAGAAATGTACCTTAGTTCATTTCAAAGTGATCGTGAAAAAAATCTAAGGCGTCGTTCACACTTGGTGCCCGAGCACGGTGCTTGGGTACGATTATCGCTGGGCACTAATGTGAACACACCTTTTTTTCAAGTACCCACGCCAGTATTCGGGCACGGGAACCGTGCCCGAGTACAAGGTCGAGACCTTGTACTCGGGCACTAAAGTGGGAACCGGTTCCCAGTGTGCACACGTTTTGTGTTAGTTCCGAGGCACTACACCCACAAACCACTGCTTTGCGCATCAACAACAATTTATTCAACAAGAAACAACAACAACAATGTATAATTAGTATAATAATGAAAGAGTTGACTGATTTGTTTGCCCTGCAAATAGCTGGAAAGCTAATCGGGGCGGGGCAAAACAAGTACATGAAAAATACAAATATCTACAAAATCAAAAACCTTATACTATTGAAAAGCCTTGCAGATTGCACATAATAATGAATAAAAACACAGAAGTTAAGTGATCAGATTGAATTAAGACAAGGATTCTCTGACTATAGTAAGTGTATCTATGTACTTATACTTTATTAATAATCATGGAGATTTGAATATAGTCATCCTCCTTTTCTAAAATATTGAATAGCAATTTGCGGAGAGCTCTTTTGAAAGCATTCTTAGGAAGATCCGTTATATAGCGTGGTATCTTATTCCACAGCTTTACTCCGAGCCGAGAGAAAGAATTGACAATCATCGACAATTCCTTGGTACACTCAGAATGTGAACATGTTGATATCTTGGGTACCCAGTGTCTGAACGCAGCACCATTTTGTGCCGGTACCCAGGGACTAGTGCTCGGGGACCAAGTGTGAACATAGCCTAAGGTATCGACCTTGTATCCGTGCCTGAGCACCGTGCCCAATTATTGGCACGGGCACTTACAAAAAGCCGTGTTCACATTGGTGCCCGTCAGGCACTGTGCCCGGGCACGGTGCTTGGGCACCAAGTGTGAACGACGCCTAAGTCTCCATTGGACTCAAATGCGCATGTACGAATAATTGAATAAATAAATATTTGGACGAGGTGACCTGGGACTAATAAGTAATCATACTAAGAAATATGTAGGAATTTTCCAACTGATATCCTGGTGGTCAAGAGGAGATGAAGATGGACTGTGAATCGAGAAGTCTCGGTAAGTACCATGTTTAAAAAAATAAAAAGAAAAGTCAGGGGGATAATGGATGGAAGTTTCAGGGGGGTAGAAAAGTGAGAAGTGGAACATAAGAGTGAGAAGGGTAGTAAGGAAAGAGAAGTGGTCAGGGGGGTGTACATAGGAGGGGACGCCACATAATTTTTTTTATATATTTTTTGGCACTATTCTTTTTAGACCCCCCCAAAAACCAAGCCCCTACTTTTCAGACCACGCCCCATAAATAAAATTCCTTTTTAGACAGTTGATACCCTGGATAACAAAAACCTAGGTTGAGTAAAATATAACCTAGTTTGAAAAAAAAAACTAGTTTGAAAAAAATCACCTGAAGATAATTTTGACCTGTAACATATGCAGTAGTGCGCATACTTAAAATGGAGATCGTACGAAACGTTTTTTGGTCGTAAATTTCTCGAAATCTAGTTGTACGACCTACAGTATGCTCAATTTTTGACATTTTTAAATATACATCGACCTCGATCTGCAGAGAATTTTATTTTCAAAATCTGTAATACAAATCTGTAAAACAGATTTTAAAATATTTTTCGAAATTCCTATTTTTGATATTTTCGTTGATATACGAATCACTTACAGATTTTTGTTTTAACTTGTAATAACGTTTGTTTTTATCCAAAGTTTAAATGGTAAGATTTTGAGGTAGGGCCGGTGGTTTTTCAAGTCAAACGTCCTCATAGAATTAGAACCCAGTCTTCTGAAAACCACTCGATCGCTTCTTTTTAAGCCACGTCTAGCAAGAGGATGGTGAAATTACAAACACCCATTGTCTTGTACGATGTGACTTTGTAATTGTTGCTTGTTCCCACAAATGGTCAACTGTGATCGACATTATCGAAAGCATCTGGTGACCCGCATAAACTGTAGTAAGACACCTTAAATATTGTTTATTCAGTTCAACTCTAAAAGACTGATTATCTCGCAAACGTTGCAGCCTGTTATAAACTCGTACTACTGTTCGTGCCGAGCTATATTGATCGCATTAGGTTCCACTTTGCACCGGCATTTCTTGTGCTACACGGCAGTGACACGACTTGGGTTCAAACGCAGTGCACATTTCAAACCTTGTTCGATCACTATGGTTCGCCTCGGCACTAGCACGACATTTCGAGACGTATCAAACAGGCCTTACACTATAAAAACAAAATTTCCGCACACATTTACATTTTGAAATAGTACATGATGTAACGTCAGTCTACCATGATAATATATATTGCAAAATATTTACATAGGGCGAGCATCGTGCTTGCTCTTAAAATACAGCGTTTTATATTTAACAAAACTGAACATTTTTAACAGCAAAGTTGTCCGATTGTGTCACTTGCTTGTCTTACTACCAGTGGTTAGGCTGCAGATTGTAGTTAGGGTCGTAGCAACTAATAAACAATTTCCCGACCTTAATGTAAAATTTTTAATTTCCAACATCGCGGCTGTTTTCCGGAATTGCGGTAGAGTTTTCGTTAGGAACAATCCGAGAGCAAACGGTGGATGAAAAATGCTCACTTTTCTTTCTGTGAAAAATATCACACCAGGCAGAATTTCTAAAGTAAAAATATCAGTTGTACAAAGCTTGTTTCCAAAATTGTTTTAGAAAGCTACAATCGGTTCTATTGTAATCTCTACAAGTTTAATTATTATTTCTGGAAACCATTCTATAGATATCTGCCGTAGAGTATCCGAAATTTTCCTGAAAAACGACCAAAATTTTTTTTTAGTGTGCGCCTAACTACAAAATATAGCATGCGGGAGTTGAAATTTCCAGTTTAAACGAAAAAAGTTACTTTCGGACCAGCAGATGCATGTTTCTTGTTAACTATGTGTATTTTTAGTTACATAATATGTTTATCTTTCCCCATCATTGCCTTCACCCGTATTTATCTCACCTCATTTTATGTTAATTTCAATTTGAAGTTCCATACACCTGTCACTTTGCAGTTATGAATATTCTTTCAGTTCAGTAAAACTACACTCTACTTTTTGCAACACACAATTCATACCAGAAGAAAGATGCTGTTTACAACATGAATAGGTCTGAATAGTTTTCTTCATTTCACTTCGTTAAGTAATATTTTGCAACGGTTGCCTTTAAGGACTTTAGTCCCCACTCAGCTTTCCTACCATAATACTATATACAATACAACATGCGTTATGCTGGAATTCTATCTGTCCTAACATACACAGCATAAAATAGGCCAAATATCTGAGGATTAAGAAAATGAAGAGCAAAGTTGTGCTATTGCATCCTTAACTGCCTGCCTTATTTCTTTCATCTTCCAGCAGTAAAGCGCCGGGTTTAATGATGAGTTTAAATAGACAAAAGTCACTGTTACTGTAAACAAAGTAAGATGAGTAGATGAGGAGAGCTCGTTTTGAGTCAGCCAAGCCGCCATTATACAATAAGGCAAATAACAAACAACTAATGCCATCTGTACCCACAATGCACTGGACACTGCCTTCTTATATCTCGCTATGTTCATCGGAATTCCTTGATTCGGTTGTTCTTGATGAATGTTGTCATGGACTTGGATTTGATGATGACGAAGAGTGAAGAAAATTTTGGTATAAGAGACAGTCGAGGTGACTAAACACAGTAATATAACTATGTAGCCATACGATCTGGTTATAAGTGGATTCAAAAAATACATTGCTGTGCCGACAATAGACACAACCCAGAAAACGGTTATGGTAATATAGGTCCGCTTTAATGTTACAACTTGTCTGTATCTGAGCCCCAACAACAGAGCAAGAAGTCTGTCCACGCTTATTGCAGCCAATGTGAACAAAGACACTAAGCACAAAAACGGAGCCTGTGGTAAAAGCTGCATCAGATGCGTGGCGACAAATATTCCATCGTTCGTTCACCTCAGACAACAAATAACAACACCAAGAGGCTCCACAATGATACCAACACAGATATCAGTTGTCGCTAGGTACGATACAAGAGTTTGGACGGCGGATGAAGTGAAGTCTCTTTGTGAAGGGCAACTAGGATCAGACTATTCCCCAAACATGTAGTAATGGATAGAACAATATTCAGCACTGCAAGAAAGATCAGCTGATTGCGTATCCCTGCAGATAATTCTACCGAGCAAACCAATTTCTCGAATGTTTTGTGGTTTCCATAATCGGCAAAGTTTGTA
>JAJGOT010000697.1:132500-150000 GCA_022457155.1 Cladopsammia gracilis
ACGAAGAGGGGACATGATGAAGACTAATGAAAACGTTGGAGGATAACACCTGAGCAAAAATACATACGAGGGCGTTAAATAAAGGACGTGATCTAGAAACTTGTTTATTCCAAGCTGAAACAAGTGCTATACTATCGACATAAAAATCGACCCAGGAATTAGAGATCGAGGAGGCAAAGGATTCAAGAACATTGGGTAAGGCGAGGGCTTCCTTGTGGCAATGTTATAGTGGAAGCTAGAATCTGGCCAGTAGTCGGAGGAAGAAATTGAAACGGTCCCAGGACCCGAGACCCCTCCCCGGGCGTACGACGAAGTGTCAGAACAAAGCTGTATATGTCGATGATGTTGCGAGCGCCAAGACGAAAACCACTCCAAGATTCTAGAAACAGCCAGTGCTCTCTCACAGCGCGTAGTGGTGTAGTAAGTTTCACGGGCCGAGAACCTCGAAAGGCCTTAGAAATGGCCATGTTAATTTCATTTGTAAAAAGGCGAGCGCCTGGGACAGCTAAAGACATGGAAACACACTTTCCAGTCAATCGCTGTAAAGAAACAAGCTCCACGGTTTGTTTCGCAAGAACGTCCCGCGGAAAAGCAAGAATTTTATCCCTGTAAAGGCCTGGAGACAAGAATGCAAACAAACCCTAAATAAGGTACCTGTTGATGGGGTGTCAAAATGGATTTAAACAAACCAATGCAGTAACCCAGGGATGAGAGGAAGTAAAAAACAAGGAATATGGCAGCCTTAGCAGGAAGGATATCGGAGCGGGACATAGGGACGGTTGGTAAACTAGGCACGGAAGAATGGGGCAACATAAGTTGACCAATATGCCGGTCATCTATATACAGATAGCATGGGATGCCAATGGAGCGAAAATAATGGGATGCCAGTGATCCAGTGGAACAGATACCACGCAGCTCTTTACAACCTCTAATTTCATTGGACCTGTATATCACGCAGCTCTGTTGTTTTCAGGGCTAGGGTCCATTGTTGTGTTGCTTGTTCTATTGTTTTCTCAGCAATCAGAGAAGACCTTGTAAGCTACTTACTGCCCCCAGTGGAATGGTAGACGTAGACTGAGAGCTTCCAACCAAAGGGGATGGTATTTGACAAAGTACCACCCACCTCACTGGAAACCAAAAAGGGTTCTACTGCGAGAGGAAAGCAGGAGGTGGTCGTACCCAATTTGTCATCCGTTACGGACTGAAACGTATCCTTGTTGACGTAGTGAGGGAGGCCAGGGAGTAGATCAAGTCTGAAGGGCTTTTCGATAGTCCATAAATTTAAGAAACGGTTGTCATTACAAAGGCGAGGTTTAGAGGGTTCTGCAGTTAAAGGCATCACAAGATGCGGGGGCGACACATCCCCGACCCTACCCCAGACTGAGATTGCACCGGAAGCCAAACGTCCAAGATGGCAGAAGAAATAAACTTAGAAAAAGGTTTACAAGATATATTGTTTGATTCTGACTTGCCACCTGCCAAAGTTTTTACAAAGAGTTCTCCCTTAAATGATCCACGAAAATGCCGAAAATATCGGAATAAATCAACACCGTCCTTTATCCAACTCAAAACCTCCGTGGATGCGTCAGAATGGATTTGGGAGGCAACAGAAAGCCAGGTTTCCTGGAATTCGTGAAGTTATCCGGAACAAAAGTGGCTGGATCCCTAAAGGCGAACATAGAGGGGTCTGCTTGAGCCGTACCATTTTGAACTTGGCGAATAAAATCAGGGCGAATATGAAGATTGTTGGCTGTTAAATTCCGACTTTCGCAGATGGGGGTAGAATTCCATGCTACCCACTGAACTTTATTAAGGGGCACTTCCAGAGGGCGAAAATCTGTATCTATTTCCCAGGAAGGGAACTGACGAGACGAAGTGGAAATGGAGGAATGAGTCTAGGAAAAAGGTAAAAGACGAGGGTAAATTTAAGTACGAAGGGGGTGCGCGCGCAAAGTAAGGAGATAAATATAACAAAGGAAAGAAGACCATGAGAGAGTAAATAGAACGAATTTAATATGATGTAGGAAAAAATTACATAATTATGCAAAGGGTTAACGCAACAATGACCTTGGACCGGAGCCAGAAGATGATGAACCGCGCCTAACGTAAGGGTGCACTCGACAACGGTTGGCGTAATGGCCTGGACGGCCAAACCTGTAGCATGTTGGCGGGGCAGGGCCTGACCCACTACGGCTCCAAAGGTGGTGTTCTCTTAAGCATTTGTCAACTTTCTCCAGGGACTTAAGACTTTGCCGTAGTCCCGATCCGAAAAGGGGGCCAAGAAATAAGCTTTAAACTTTTTCAAGCTTTAGACTTTTCCAAGCGCAGGCGAATTTCCTGTAGGGCCACCGAGTAGTAGGTAAACTTGTCATGATGGCCATCTTGGGCGCACCGAACCAACTGCTCTGCCAAAGCAAGATCTTCACACTTATCGAAATTTGAATCATTCTTCATTGCCAAAGCATTAATTCTGCGAATAATAATCTATACGTAAGGCTTGTTAAGGACCTCTAGGGCTTTAATACTGGCCCTAAGAGCTTCCACATCATTACCCTAAGAGATGAACGTAGGTCTAGGTAAATAAAAGGGAGGAGAATACTGATAAACCAGAAACAGAAGGCGGGGCGAAAACGGTAAAGTAATATGCGCAGATGTGACTAAACTGTTAACACAAATAAAAGGTGGGGCCGAACGGGCAAGCGAAGAAATAAGTAAATAAATAAATAAATAAATTAGCAAAGTAAAATATGTGAAACTAAACGGGTAACCTGCAGAGCAATAAACGGGGTAAAGACAGTCCACCCGTAAAAACATGCAGGACTAAACTGTTAATGGAGAAAAACGAGCGGGGCTAGAACGTTAACCTCCAAATATCAAAGTAAAACGGGGCCAAAACTGTTAACCCGCAAGTATATATGGAAAAGATGTGGAACTAAACTGTGGACCCACGAAAATAAAGCGAGAATAAACTGTTAACCCGCAAACATGAAAGCATGTGGGGGAAAATTGCTGACCCACAAAACACTGTGCACCCGAAAATATATCCTGCGAGCAAATATGCAAATAAAGCTACATGTTATTGTTGAGAGATACTAATGATCGAGTTAAGAGATGAGTTTGAGTTAAGTTTGAATTAAGTTTGAGTTACCGTTTTTTTTATTTCATTTTTATTTAAAAGTGATTAATGGAGGATAAAATAGAGGGTCTGTTCTCTTGTCACGAATGAGAAAGCGTTTCATTCACAACCACAACAATTTTTCACTCCATGTAACTGGTTTTTCACTCATGCTCACGCTTAAAGTAATAAATGATTTTGAAGTGCAAATAATTTATCACACCTCACATCCTTCCATGGCCTCCATTGTCTGGTTAAGCATTGATAGACAGCTACGGAAAACAAGGATACGTAGCTACGAAAATCCATTTGCGACACTTCACTTTTAAGAATATAAAAACGTTGACCGCAGATTCGTCAACCACCGTGTGAAATAGCGATATGAACATAGCACGGTTAGTATAAAATATGGACTACGGACTGGGTATAGAACACGGACTAGAAAATAAAACTGAAAAATCAGTACAAAAGGGCTCGCGACCTGTTACTTTCCAAACGTTTACATTTGAAGAAACATTCAAATAAAGGCTGAAAGCAGAAATATTATCTTAAGCGTTGCGTCTAGCATAAAACGGCAGCCGGGGAGGGTTTTCAAAAAACTAAATACCGGGCAGTCAGAAACTTTTGCCCTTTTTTCACAAACATTGTCCGTTTTTATGCTAGAGACGTTAAAGTCGTCTAGACGTATTTAACGTCTCAGACGTTAAATGCGTCTGGAATTAAAACGGGACGCATTAAAATAGATACCCTGGGTGCCAGAGGTTTTTATTTTTTAGTGAAAACGGCGAGTTTGAGCGGCGAAGCCCCGACAACGAGGCGCAACGCGCCGAGAAAAAATAAAAACCTCTGGGCACTCGAGTACACAACCTCATTTCCATGCGATTTGTGGATCGGATATCTCACCAAACCGGTTTTAATCCTTGGGGACCAACGCGTGCCTGTTTGTTTACATTAAATCTGGTGACAATATTCCGCGGTCGAGACAGAAATACTAAATCAAATCCACTCAGTGGAAAAGATACATCGATGACATTTTTTCACTGTAGAGTGTTGAGAAAAAGTGGAGACAGAAGATTTTATTGTCCTTGCAAACAAACATTAATCTCAGACAAAGAAGTAAACTTTCTGGATACAACCGTTTTCAAAGGCGAGAGATTTAACAAACAAAGAATCCTTGATATCCGCACGCAATTAATCCAGTACACTTATTTCTCTTCCTGTCACCTACCGGTGGTCAGCGAAATCGTTCAGCGAGAATACCTGCAGCTCCAAAGCACGCCACCGTGCTAGAGATAAAAATAAAATAGAGATAACAATTTTCCTCGTTCAAACAAAACTCTAAAGGTCACACTCCACGATAACACGAATTAATAAGTCGTGTCTGGCCTGTCAACACCTCTTTTCAAGACATCCTTGCGCTGAATAGATTTCAACAGCGCTTCTTTCTGAACTGGCTTGAGTTCTCTGATATTTGAAAATTTGGATACTAAAGAGTAATCCACAGCGTTTCTTAAAGATCGCAAAAAGCCGCAATCTCTATCTACGTCCGTCATTGTTGTTTGTGTGGCTTCACTTTGGGAAACCGGTTTTTCACGCGCCCGTGGCGAATTGTTTTGGTCCAGCCAATCGAAGTTGCTGTTGCATCATTAACTCCCGGTAGAGTCTGGAAACAAGTAGGAGTAACCAATCAGCGACCTAGTTCAGATTCTGAACTAGATCCTCGCATGGAAATGAGGTTGTATATTCGAGTGACCAGAGGTCCGTCTCGCGGCTTCTTCTAACCGTTTATGCGGTTAATTTTACTCATGATATTCGGAGAACGGACCTCTGGATCCAGGGTGTAAAATAGACGGCCAAACAGAAAAAAAACACAAGATTTTCTAAACAAAGCTGTTCTCGGAAGTGACTGGACACGACTAAACTCGTCGCCAAATAAATTTGAAGAGCTCGAATGTACAATTAATGCTAAATTCGTCCCAGTTAAGGCCATCTCGTTTTTATACCAGACGTATTTAACGTCTAAGACGTTAAAGTCGTCTGTTAAGTGCGTCTGATCCGTCTGGCCTATTTTTCGTTTTTATACTAAGACGTTAAAGTCGTCTCGAGATGACTTTAACGTCTCAGACGATATTAACGTCTCTAGCAAAAAAAACGGCCATTATCATTTGAACTAGATGCGAGTACTCGATTTCTGTACAGAAATACCAAGCGATTTTTAAGCCGAAGTGGAAGTTCAAATTTCCAGTTTAACGAAAGACCTTACTTTCGGACCAGCAGATACATGCTTCTCGTGAAGAAGATGTTACATAAAAAGGAAAAGCTTTTCCTAAAAGGTTTCAATACCTTTCCTGCAGTCTTATTTTAACTGTGTGTATTTTTAGTTTCAGAATATTGTTATTTTTCTCTACAATTGCCTTCACCCGTATTTGTCTAACCTTATTTTATGTTAATTTCAAGTTGAAGTTCCATGCACCTGCTGTCATTTTGCAGTTATGAATATTCTTTCAGTTCAGTAAACTCTTCTTTTCCCAACACACAATTCATACTAAGAGAAAGATGTTGTTTACAACATAAATAGGTTTGAATAGTTTTCTTCACAGTTTCACTTCTTTAAATAATATTTTGCAATGGTTGTGGACTTTAGTCCCCACTCAGTTTCCTACCATAATACTATATACAATACAACATGCGTTATGGTTGTCTTTAAGAACTTCAGTCCTCACTCAGCTTTCCTACCATACTATAAACAATACAACATGCGTTATGCTGGAATTCTATCTGTCCTAACATACACAGCATAAAATAGGCCAAATATTGAGGATTAAGAGAATGAAGAGCAAAGTTGTCCTATTGTGTCCTTAACTGCCTGCCTTACTTCTGTCATCTTCCAGCAGTAAAGCGCCGGGTTTATTGACGAGTTTTACAATACCAAGGTCGTTGTTGCTGTAAACAAAGCAAGATTAGTAGAGGAGGAGATCGTTTTGACTCCTCCAAGACGTCATTATACCTTGTGGTAGATAACAAACTGCTAACGTCGACTGCACCCACAGTGCACTGGAACTGCCTTCTTGTATCGCGCTATGTTCATTGGAATCCCTTGGTTTGGTTGTTCTTGATGAATGCTGTCCTGTACTTGGTTTTGATGATGACGGAGAGTGAGGAAAATTTTGGTATAAGAGACAATTGAGGTGACTAGACACAGTGATATAACTATGTATCCATACGAACTGTTTATAAGGTGATTCCAAAAATACATTGCTGTGCCGACAATAGACACAACCCAGAAAACAGTTATAGTAATATAGGTCCTCTTTAATGTTACAACTTGTCTGTATCTGAGCCCCAACAACAGAGCAAGAAGTCTGTCCACACTTATTGCGGTCAATGTCATCAAAGACACTTGTGGTAAAAATTCCAACAAATGCATGACGACAAATGTTCCATACCTCGTTTGCCATTGACAACAAATAAGCAACACCAAGAGGCTCACATGATACCAACACAAAGATCAGTTGTCGCTAGGGTACGATACAAGAGTTTGGAGGGCGGATGAAGAGAAGTCTCCTTGTGAAGGGCAATTAGGATCAGAGTATTCCCCAAAAATGCAGTGATGGACAGAACAATATGCAGCACTGAAAAACAGAATAGTAGATTGTGTATCCCTGCAGATAATTCTACCGAGCAAACCAATTCCTCTAATGTTTTCTGACTTCCATCATCAGCAAAGTTTGGGTTTGCCATGTTTTCTGACTTCCATCATCAGCAAAGTTTGGGTTTGCCATGTTACTCAGTTGGATGCGTGTATGTGGGCAAAATATTGCTTGTTGGTAAGGAAAAATGTTTGAATATCTCAGTTATGACAACAGCTTTTATAATTACGTCAGTTTATTATGTTATGACGTTTAAGAAACATCACCTGCGTGAACGAAAAATATAACTTAGAATATCCTGTCAAGTTCTGTTAGCAACTTACAAATAGTAGTTGTAGTGCGTGTTAATTTAGGAACACAAGTGTGTTAAGACGAAGTTCGTTCAAGGCAGTTTTCTTTTCATAAGTGGAGCGAGTGCACAATGTGCGCAACAAAACGACAACACCCTTTGCTTCGGGTATATAAGCTTACAATACTTAATCATTTTCTATGCTTCTTTTCGCTCTAAAACTCGTAAAGCGAGCGATTCAAGATTCGCTAAAAAAACTGCGAGGATTAGGTTTTTACTGCTGGCAGTCTTGGAACTCGATGGAAGGCAAAGTTGTTTACCGTGTGATGCTAACCGCTGGCAAGCGCATGACGGGTTGTTGACACGGTGTTGGCATCAGTGTTTCAAATTGCTTTTTAGTCAATGGAAATTTTGCGAATGAATTCAGTAGCTCCAAAGAAGTCTTTACACCGATGTTTCCCTTCTCTCTACACCTCCAATCTAATGTTAGCGCTCGTTCAATTTCTCTGCGATCACGCGCTAAGTAATCGTAAGAGATAAGAGAACGTCTAATTCAATAAGTAGATAAAAAATTTCGAAAAAAGCTCCCCGTCATTCCTAAAAGTAAACCCCATCCACAAATTAAAAATTAATCACAACCCCCAGAGATTTCCGATAGTTATCAGCTTCCATCATTCATCACCCCGACCCCCACCTCTTGAGGCGATAGTCTTAGTTTGTCACCAAGATAAAACCCAGAAATTTGTTGGTTATTTTATAACTTTCCTTTTACATAAGCCTGCCTATTAAAGACCTATATGGGCGGAGGTTTTGGCTTGTCTTCTTGACCCACATGAAAGCCCACATCAAAGCGGTTTTAAGGAAACTATTTTCCCCCTCACCCTCCCAAAGGGTAGCTTCTTCCTTATGTTGGACAATAAATTACCATTTACCCAGACTCCTTTAAGGGGGTATCGGGTTGAAACAAATACAGACTGCATTCGGTTCGCTTCGTTCGCCGATTTCCCATCGTTCTCCATGATATATCAAGGGCTTTCCTGACGGTTTTATATACGCCAGTTCAGGCACCAGTTAGTTATGATCTGCGTCATGAACCTGTTGACTCTATACCATTCCCCCCTTTAACTGCAATAATAATAATAACAAATAAATATGACGTTAGAGTAGTTTCAGACTGAGTTCTCCTGAGCTTTTTGTATTTATAGTGTTAATTTTGAAACACGACTGTTTTTTCCATTTTTTCTTCATGCATAAAAATCACAATAAAAAATAATTTGTATCATGTTTTGTCAACTAAAGGCTGGTTCTCATATAATCGTCCCGGTCGTCCCGGTCGTCCGAGTCGTTTCAAAAGTTTTTTTGCAAACGACTCAGACGATCGGGACGACTCAAGCGATTTGGGTTCTCATATGATCGTCCCGGTCGTCTCGAACGTCAATAGCGCAGTCGTAAACTGTGTCCGACAACATGTTTTGGGCAATAATACTGCATTCTGGGCTAGATTTGGGTCGCTTCGATCGCCTAAGTCGTTCCGGTCGCCTGAGAGTAGTTGTCATATGATCGTCCCCGATTATTCACGATCGTCCCAGTCGTCCGGATAGAACACAGTTCTATCCAAGCGACCACGATCGTCCCAGTCGTCCGGGTCGTTTGCGATCGTCCCGGATCGTCTGAGAAGTGTTCTCATATAATCGTCCCGGTCGTCCGTGCACTTTTTGAAACGACTCGGACGACCGGAACGACCGGGACGATTATATGAGAACCAGCCTTTAGTGACAACTATTTGAACGATTAAATAACTGCGTTTGTGTCCTTACACCAGGAACAGGTTTCACTATATAACATTATTTTGAAATTTCAACCGAACAAAAGGCTACCAAAAGCTGCAGTCAGGTAATTAAGTTCAGTTTAATTTCAGACAGCTTTTAAGTAAAGATAGGCATGAATGAGGCGGCTGCTTATCAGCTATTCTTTGTGTTAAAGTTTAGGTTATTTATATTTTGTAAATTAAACGTCGCGTCGACGTGTACTTGAATCGTGGGATTATCCCAGATATGTTTTGAAAAAACTACCATTTACTTCTATGATTATTTGGTGGGATGAAACACAACACACTGTCAAAAAAGTAGTTAAAGTAAATAATCACGCTGCACGCATTGTTTGTTTAGCCTAATTATAACTTTATACAACAAAACTATATTGACAGTTCAGCCAATGACATTTTACTACTTTTGAAGTTGAAGATACATGCTATTTGCAAAGCAAATATTAAGAAAATTGCTTTTTCGCAAAAGTTAAACTGTCTTTCCGCTGTGTTAGAGATTACGGAAAAGAAAATGACCAACAAATAAAGATAATTTAAACACAACCGCAAACATGTTTCATAATTTTAAGATTAAAGTTGCGTAGATCCTGCTAGGTAAATGAAAGAAACTTGTATAAAAAATTTAGGGAAAATAAAAAATCCCACAATTATTTATTCTATTTTGGAGACGATTGTCTCAATATTTCAGTTATGACAATATTTTTTCAACTACCCTTTTATGCCTAGTTCAGTGATATCACCTGCCTGAACGAAAAAAATAACTAGAATATCCGGTCACGTTCTGTTTAATTCTTTGCAAATATTAGTAAAGGTGCGATACAAGTGCGCCAGTAAAACGACGTTTTGGCACACAAGCTAGTTTTCGTTTCGTGTGCAAAATAACTAAAAATAAACTTGATGATTCAATTTTACCTAAATGCATAAAAATAATAAAAATATGATTTGCATACAAAATAAAATATGCTGCATAAGTTATCATGTTTTGTCTACGAAGTTGTAATAAGCGGAACTTTCAATATTCGAAACTATACGGGAAATTCAAATTTGCAGTTCAGCCAAAGACATTTTATTTTTTTTGAAATTGAACATGCATGCTCCTTGCGAAGAAAATGTTAAGAAAATGGTTTTCAGTCCTCAAACGTGAAACTGCCGTTTCACTTCATTCTCTTTTGTGTGTTGTGTTATAGAGCACGAAAAAGTTTTTCGTAAGTTTGAACGTGTTGTCAGTCGTTTGTTCACTTTTTCAACTGATTGATGGCGTAAAACGATATTTTTTCTCCATAACATCGGTGCAGTTTTCGGCTTAACTGCATTGTATAAAACAAAAACCCAAACGCTACCAGCTTTTACTGACAATTTCTTATAATTTATACTGACACCTGTGACAGTTGATAAGAAGGCGAAGAAGAGCCATTTAAATATCTTATTTATTTCACCTCTGATTACCTCGCAAACGTTGTAGTGAATAAACTTAGACGCACAAATAGATAGTTTCTCTCGCCTCAGCTTTCAGGGTCGCTTTTGGTTTCCGCCCTCCAAAACCAAAACGTTCTTGAGTTCGACTTATGGGCAAGTCTGGGTTTTAGAAAGGTTTTCAATGGTGTCGAAAGTAATTTAGCTTTTGCTTTGGTTTGGCTACGCTTTGTGATTGGCTTAAAAATCTCGCGCCACGTTCTTAACCAATCAGAAGTTTCTAGTTCAGCACAGCGAGGAACAGGCCAGTGCTGCAGCAGATTGCAATTGAAAATCCTAGGAGAACCAGGGGCAGTTAGTCGGGGTGGAACGAGATAAAAACCCGGCAAAAATCGGCGCGACGACAGCTTTCTAGCAAACTCTCGTTGCGCCGATTTTTGACGGTTTTTTACCTTGATCCGTCCCGACTAACTGCCCCTGGGTCTCCAAGCATGGCAATTGAAGGGTGGGAAGTAAACAGCCTACGTCAAATTTTGACATTTTTCCACTCTCAAATTGTCTTTTCAGCCAAAAAATATGTTTTGACCTGAAAAGCCATATAGTATGCTTTTTGTCGCCAAAATGCATTTTGTCCTTTTTTGTGAGAATGCAGAATCTCATGGTCTGATTCGCTTTTTTTTTACTTTAACTTGCAAGAACTTTGTCATTACTTTAGCAAGGGGGTGGTTTCACGGCTAAAAAACACAATTTGGTAGTGAAATATTTCAAATTCGATAAAGGCTGTTTATGTCCTCAGCTCTTCGCGGAGTTTACTACCTTCTATGCTACAACCATCCCACAGCTTAAACAAATAAATTCCACCAGGTTTCAACACAGCTTTGCCAAAGGCTGATTCACAAAGATTCTGTTAGTGAGACAACTTAAATTCAATCTGACACAGACCATGCATATAATAATATAATAAATAAGTTCTAATGAAAACCATTTTTAAAGTGAAGAAATGTTCATCGCAGTTGTGTTTGCAAATTAAGCAATGTAAAGAAGCCTGAAAAAAAATTCAGGCTTCAACAGCATTTGAACCCATGACCTCGGCATTACCGGTGCGATGCTCAAACCAATTAAGAGACAGTCTCCGGCCGATCTGGTTTGAAAAATAGATTTCGCACATTTCTTGTGTGTTGGAAGACTTTCATGTACTTATACTAAAACCACAATCCGTTTGTCCGGATCTTTTAAAATTTTCGATTTTTGAGAGATTTTCGGTTCCCACGAGCGAACGCTCGTGGAAGCCCATATCGAGGCTTAAATTTAAGGCAACTTTCAAGATTAATTTTACAAGAACTAACAAACTCTTTATAAAACAAACACCACCATCAGTAATATTATGTCTTATTTAACTAATAAAGTGACTTTTGTAAACATTGAGTGTGAAACAAGTCCACAGCGAAACTAAAACGAACCCGATACATGTATCTCATTGCTTCATGAAAACACGTGAAAATGGGTCAAATTCAAACTTTATTTTTGAAAAAGTGCGGCAGTCTATTTCAACCAAACCAACATAATTGGAAAGAAGGTAACATTTAGAATGTCATTACAGAAAGAAACCTTGTGGTACCTCACTGGTAAGAAAAATATAGCTGCGTGAACTTGCCAAATTTTCAAAATATCCAAGTTTTGCCCCATTTTGAAAGACTCGTCAATAAGAAGCCTTGTAGCATCTTCACTCGTAGACGGATCTAAAACCATCAGAGATAAAGGAAAAACTAATTAAAATACCTTTAACTTCATTTTAAAGCGAACAAAACATTTTTGAACTATTAAATCTTGACTTACCTTGCAAGCATATTTTGTACAGCTTCATCGTGTTGGAATTTCGCTCGATGTTTCCAGACGATAAAAACAATCGCTGGCCCCAAACTTTGTATGGAGAACACTTGGAAAACCAAACAAATAAAACTGTTTCTCAAGGGCCTTCACAACTAGTTCAGTTTGCTTTGAATGCAATGGATAGAGCTATGAAAATTTGCTGAAGTGATCTACGATGTGAAGAACCCAGTTGTGAGTGGGACTGCAAGCACATGGTAGGTTTCTAAAGTATATTAGATCAATTTCCACGTGTTTCAAAAATTCGTCGGCCATTTGTGGTTCAATTACAGGTTCTTTCACGTGATCTGTGACACTTCGTTGTTGATGATGCAGTTTACAGAGAGATACGAATAGTGTTACTACATCTTGTTATATTTCTGTAAATGACTGGCGAATATATCTTTTGTATCGGTCAAGTTTGTCTCTTCCTCTATGTGCTATAGCACAGTAGGCTTCACTTGTTGAAAATGTCACACTGTAGGGTCTACTTTTTTTTCTTAATTGTTGCCACATTATTCTTCGTAAGGCCTTCAATCTCTTTGGAATCCACTGTGGTAAGCCATTTTTTTCGCTCTATCGTGGAATTCGTCGTTCAGAAATACGGTTAGGTCATTTTGTTTTCCTTTTCTAGACGCTTTTAGCGATTCATTTTTTTCATAGAACAGGCTTTCTTTGACGCAACTAGCGGTTTTTTCTACCATTCTAAGTATTCCTTGTGCAGAAATGTACCTTAGTTCATTTCAAAGTGATCGTGAAAAAAATCTAAGGCGTCGTTCACACTTGGTGCCCGAGCACGGTGCTTGGGTACGATTATCGCTGGGCACTAATGTGAACACACCTTTTTTTCAAGTACCCACGCCAGTATTCGGGCACGGGAACCGTGCCCGAGTACAAGGTCGAGACCTTGTACTCGGGCACTAAAGTGGGAACCGGTTCCCAGTGTGCACACGTTTTGTGTTAGTTCCGAGGCACTACACCCACAAACCACTGCTTTGCGCATCAACAACAATTTATTCAACAAGAAACAACAACAACAATGTATAATTAGTATAATAATGAAAGAGTTGACTGATTTGTTTGCCCTGCAAATAGCTGGAAAGCTAATCGGGGCGGGGCAAAACAAGTACATGAAAAATACAAATATCTACAAAATCAAAAACCTTATACTATTGAAAAGCCTTGCAGATTGCACATAATAATGAATAAAAACACAGAAGTTAAGTGATCAGATTGAATTAAGACAAGGATTCTCTGACTATAGTAAGTGTATCTATGTACTTATACTTTATTAATAATCATGGAGATTTGAATATAGTCATCCTCCTTTTCTAAAATATTGAATAGCAATTTGCGGAGAGCTCTTTTGAAAGCATTCTTAGGAAGATCCGTTATATAGCGTGGTATCTTATTCCACAGCTTTACTCCGAGCCGAGAGAAAGAATTGACAATCATCGACAATTCCTTGGTACACTCAGAATGTGAACATGTTGATATCTTGGGTACCCAGTGTCTGAACGCAGCACCATTTTGTGCCGGTACCCAGGGACTAGTGCTCGGGGACCAAGTGTGAACATAGCCTAAGGTATCGACCTTGTATCCGTGCCTGAGCACCGTGCCCAATTATTGGCACGGGCACTTACAAAAAGCCGTGTTCACATTGGTGCCCGTCAGGCACTGTGCCCGGGCACGGTGCTTGGGCACCAAGTGTGAACGACGCCTAAGTCTCCATTGGACTCAAATGCGCATGTACGAATAATTGAATAAATAAATATTTGGACGAGGTGACCTGGGACTAATAAGTAATCATACTAAGAAATATGTAGGAATTTTCCAACTGATATCCTGGTGGTCAAGAGGAGATGAAGATGGACTGTGAATCGAGAAGTCTCGGTAAGTACCATGTTTAAAAAAATAAAAAGGAAAGTCAGGGGGATAATGGATGGAAGTTTCAGGGGGGTAGAAAAGTGAGAAGTGGAACATAAGAGTGAGAAGGGTAGTAAGGAAAGAGAAGTGGTCAGGGGGTGTACATAGGAGGGGACGCCACATAATTTTTTTTATATATTTTTTGGCACTATTCTTTTTAGACCCCCCAAAAACCAAGCCCCTACTTTTCAGACCACGCCCCATAAATAAAATTCCTTTTTAGACAGTTGATACCCTGGATAAAAAAACCTAGGTTGAGTAAAATATAACCTAGTTTGAAAAAAAAAACTAGTTTGAAAAAAATCACCTGAAGATAATTTTGACCTGTAACATATGCAGTAGTGCGCATACTTAAAATGGAGATCGTACGAAACGTTTTTTGGTCGTAAATTTCTCGAAATCTAGTTGTACGACCTACAGTATGCTCAATTTTTGATATTTTTAAATATACATCGACATCGATCTGCAGAGAATTTTATTTTCAAAATCTGTAATACAAATCTGTAAAACAGATTTTAAAATATTTTTCGAAATTCCTATTTTTGATATTTTCGTTGATATACGAATCACTTACAGATTTTTGTTTTAACTTGTAATAACGTTTGTTTTTATCCAAAGTTTAAATGGTAAGATTTTGAGGTAGGGCCGGTGGTTTTTCAAGTCAAACGTCCTCATAGAATTAGAACCCAGTCTTCTGAAAACCACTCGATCGCTTCTTTTTAAGCCACGTCTAGCAAGAGGATGGTGAAATTACAAACACCCATTGTCTTGTACGATGTGACTTTGTAATTGTTGCTTGTTCCCACAAATGGTCAACTGTGATCGACATTATCGAAAGCATCTGGTGACCCGCATAAACTGTAGTAAGACACCTTAAATATTGTTTATTCAGTTCAACTCTAAAAGACTGATTATCTCGCAAACGTTGCAGCCTGTTATAAACTCGTACTACTGTTCGTGCCGAGCTATATTGATCGCATTAGGTTCCACTTTGCACCGGCATTTCTTGTGCTACACGGCAGTGACACGACTTGGGTTCAAACGCAGTGCACATTTCAAACATTGTTCATCATATGTTCGCCTCGGCACTAGCACGACGTTTCGAGACTATCAAACGCCTTACACTATAAAAACAAAATTTCCGCACACATTTTACATTTTGAAATAGTACATGATGTAACGTCAGTCTACCATGATAATATATATTGCAATATTTACATAGGGCGAGCATCGTGCTTGCTCTTAAAATACAGCGTTTTATATTTAACAAAACTGAACATTTTTAACAGCAAAGTTGTCCGATTGTGTCACTTGCTTGTCTTACTACCAGTGGTTAGGCTGCAGATTGTAGTTAGGGTCGTAGCAACTAATAAACAATTTCCCGACCTTAATGTAAAATTTTTAATTTCCAACATCGCGGCTGTTTTCCGGAATTGCGGTAGAGTTTTCGTTAGGAACAATCCGAGAGCAAACGTGGATGAAAAATGCTCACTTTTCTTTCTGTGAAAAATATCACACCAGGCAGAATTTCTAAAGTAAAAATATCAGTTGTACAAAGCTTGTTTCCAAAATTGTTTTAGAAAGCTACAATCGGTTCTATTGTAATCTCTACAAGTTTAATTATTATTTCTGGAAACCATTCTATAGATATCTGCCGTAGAGTATCCGAAATTTTCCTGAAAAACGACCAAAATTTTTTTTTAGTGTGCGCCTAACTACAAAATATAGCATGCGGGAGTTGAAATTTCCAGTTTAACGAAAAAAGTTACTTTCGGACCAGCAGATGCATGTTTCTTGTTAACTATGTGTATTTTTAGTTACAGAATATGTTTATCTTTCCCCACCATTGCCTTCACCCGTATTTATCTCACCTCATTTTATGTTAATTTCAATTTGAAGTTCCATACACCTGTCACTTTGCAGTTATGAATATTCTTTCAGTTCAGTAAAACTACACTCTACTTTTTGCAACACACAATTCATACCAGAAGAAAGATGCTGTTTACAACATGAATAGGTCTGAATAGTTTTCTTCATTTCACTTCGTTAAGTAATATTTTGCAACGGTTGTCTTTAAGGACTTTAGTCCCCACTCAGCTTTCCTACCATAATACTATATACAATACAACATGCGTTATGCTGGAATTCTATCTGTCCTAACATACACAGCATAAAATAGGCCAAATATCTGAGGATTAAGAAAATGAAGAGCAAAGTTGTGCTATTGCATCCTTAACTGCCTGCCTTATTTCTTTCATCTTCCAGCAGTAAAGCGCCGGGTTTAATGATGAGTTTAAATAGACAAAAGTCACTGTTACTGTAAACAAAGTAAGATGAGTAGATGAGGAGAGCTCGTTTTGAGTCAGCCAAGCCGCCATTATACAATAAGGCAAATAACAAACAACTAATGCCATCTGTACCCACAATGCACTGGACACTGCCTTCTTATATCTCGCTATGTTCATCGGAATTCCTTGATTCGGTTGTTCTTGATGAATGTTGTCATGGACTTGGATTTGATGATGACGAAGAGTGAAGAAAATTTTGGTATAAGAGACAGTCGAGGTGACTAAACACAGTAATATAACTATGTAGCCATACGATCTGGTTATAAGTGGATTCAAAAAATACATTGCTGTGCCGACAATAGACACAACCCAGAAAACGGTTATGGTAATATAGGTCCGCTTTAATGTTACAACTTGTCTGTATCTGAGCCCCAACAACAGAGCAAGAAGTCTGTCCACGCTTATTGCAGCCAATGTGAACAAAGACACTAAGCACAAAACGGAGCCTGTGGTAAAAGCTGCATCAGATGCGTGGCGACAAATATTCCATCGTTCGTTCACCTCAGACAACAAATAAGCAACACCAAGAGGCTCCACAATGATACCAACACAGATATCAGTTGTCGCTAGGGTACGATACAAGAGTTTGGACGGCGGATGAAGTGAAGTCTCTTTGTGAAGGGCAACTAGGATCAGACTATTCCCCAAACATGTAGTAATGGATAGAACAATATTCAGCACTGCAAGAAAGATCAGCTGATTGCGTATCCCTGCAGATAATTCTACCGAGCAAACCAATTTCTCGAATGTTTTGTGGTTTCCATAATCGGCAAAGTTTGTATTTGCCATGTTGCTCAGTGGGATGCGTGTACGAGCGAAACAAAATACCACTTCTTGGTTAAGACAGCTGTCTTAATATCTTGCAGTTATGACAATATTTTTTTATCTACCTCTTATGTATTTAGTGACATTTTTAATGAAAAAAATCACCTGCGTGAACGATGCAACACGATATCATAGTAAATATCAGTAATGGAAAAAGAAAAGATGTCTTGTTTCATCTCTTCTAGTGACATTTTTAAAGAAAAATCACCTGCATGAACATTGTTTCTTTGTCCATTACTTATA
>JAJGOT010000697.1:155000-172500 GCA_022457155.1 Cladopsammia gracilis
CCCCTCCCCGGCGTACGACGAAGTGTCAGAACAAAGCTGTATATGTCGATGATGTTGCGAGCGCCAAGTACGAAAACCACTCCAAGATTCTAGAAACAGCCAGTGCTCTCTCACAGCGCGTAGTGGTGTAGTAAGTTTCACGGCCGAGAACCTCGAAAGGCCTTAGAAATGGCCATGTTAATTTCATTTGTAAAAAGGCGAGCGCCTGGGACAGCTAAAGACATGGAAACACACTTTCCAGTCAATCGCTGTAAAGAAACAAGCTCCACGGTTTGTTTCGCAAGAACGTCCCGCGGAAAAGCAAGAATTTTATCCCTGTAAAGGCCTGGAGACAAGAATCGCAAACAAACCCTAAATAAGGTACCTGTTGATGGGGTGTCAAAATGGATTTAAACAAACCAATGCAGTAACCCAGGGATGAGAGGAAGTAAAAAACAAGGAATATGGCAGCCTTAGCAGGAAGGATATCGGAGCGGGACATAGGGACGGTTGGTAAACTAGGCACGGAAGAATGGGGCAACATAAGTTGACCAATATGCCGGTCATCTATATACAGATAGCATGGGATGCCAATGGAGCGAAAATAATGGGATGCCAGTGATCCAGTGGAACAGATACCACGCAGCTCTTTACAACCTCTAATTTCATTGGACCTGTATATCACGCAGCTCTGTTGTTTTCAGGGCTAGGGTCCATTGTTGTGTTGCTTGTTCTATTGTTTTCTCAGCAATCAGAGAAGACCTTGTAAAGCTACTTACTGCCCCCAGTGGAATGGTAGACGTAGACTGAGAGCTTCCAACCAAAGGGGATGGTATTATGACAAAGTACCACCCACCTCACTGGAAACCAAAAAGGGTTCTACTGCGAGAGGAAAGCAGGAGGTGGTCGTTACCCAATTTGTCATCCGTTACGGACTGAAACGTATCCTTGTTGACGTAGTGAGGGAGGCCAGGGAGTAGATCAAGTCTGAAGGGCTTTTCGATAGTCCATAAATTTAAGAAACGGTTGTCATTACAAAGGCGAGGTTTAGAGGGTTCTGCAGTTAAAGGCATCACAAGATGCGGGGGCGACACATCCCCGACCCTACCCCAGACTGAGATTGCACCGGAAGCCAAACGTCCAAGATGGCAGAAGAAATAAACTTAGAAAAAGGTTTACAAGATATATTGTTTGATTCTGACTTGCCACCTGCCAAAGTTTTTACAAAGAGTTCTCCCTTAAATGATCCACGAAAATGCCGAAAATATCGGAATAAATCAACACCGTCCTTTATCCAACTCAAAACCTCCGTGGATGCGTCAGAATGGATTTGGGAGGCAACAGAAAGCCAGGTTTCCTGGAATTCGTGAAGTTATCCGGAACAAAAGTGGCTGGATCCCTAAAGGCGAACATAGAGGGGTCTGCTTGAGCCGTACCATTTTGAACTTGGCGAATAAAATCAGGGCGAATATGAAGATTGTTGGCTGTTAAATTCCGACTTTCGCAGATGGGGGTAGAATTCCATGCTACCCACTGAACTTTATTAAGGGGCACTTCCAGAGGGCGAAAATCTGTATCTATTTCCCAGGAAGGGAACTGACGAGACGAAGTGGAAATGGAGGAATGAGTCTAGGAAAAAGGTAAAAGACGAGGGTAAATTTAAGTACGAAGGGGGTGCGCGCGCAAAGTAAGGAGATAAATATAACAAAGGAAAGAAGACCATGAGAGAGTAAATAGAACGAATTTAATATGATGTAGGAAAAAATTACATAATTTATGCAAAGGGTTAACGCAACAATGACCTTGGACCGGAGCCAGAAGATGATGAACCGCGCCTAACGTAAGGGTGCACTCGACAACGGTTGGCGTAATGGCCTGGACGGCCAAACCTGTAGCATGTTGGCGGGGCAGGGCCTGACCCACTACGGCTCCAAAGGTGGTGTTCTCTTAAGCATTTGTCAACTTTCTCCAGGGACTTTAAGACTTTGCCGTAGTCCCGATCCGAAAAGGGGGCCAAGAAATAAGCTTTAAACTTTTTCAAGCTTTAGACTTTTCCAAGCGCAGGCGAATTTCCTGTAGGGCCACCGAGTAGTAGGTAAACTTGTCATGATGGCCATCTTGGGCGCACCGAACCAACTGCTCTGCCAAAGCAAGATCTTCACACTTATCGAAATTTGAATCATTCTTCATTGCCAAAGCATTAATTCTGCGAATAATAATCTATACGTAAGGCTTGTTAAGGACCTCTAGGGCTTTAATACTGGCCCTAAGAGCTTCCACATCATTACCCTAAGAGATGAACGTAGGTCTAGGTAAATAAAAGGGAGGAGAATACTGATAAACCAGAAACAGAAGGCGGGGCGAAAACGGTAAAGTAATATGCGCAGATGTGACTAAACTGTTAACACAAATAAAAGGTGGGGCCGAACGGGCAAGCGAAGAAATAAGTAAATAAATAAATAAATAAATTAGCAAAGTAAAATATGTGAAACTAAACGGGTAACCTGCAGAGCAATAAACGGGGTAAAGACAGTCCACCCGTAAAAACATGCAGGACTAAACTGTTAATGGAGAAAAACGAGCGGGGCTAGAACGTTAACCTCCAAATATCAAAGTAAAACGGGGCCAAAACTGTTAACCCGCAAGTATATATGGAAAAGATGTGGAACTAAACTGTGGACCCACGAAAATAAAGCGAGAATAAACTGTTAACCCGCAAACATGAAAGCATGTGGGGGAAAATTGCTGACCCACAAAACACTGTGCACCCGAAAATATATCCTGCGAGCAAATATGCAAATAAAGCTACATGTTATTGTTGAGAGATACTAATGATCGAGTTAAGAGATGAGTTTGAGTTAAGTTTGAATTAAGTTTGAGTTACCGTTTTTTTTATTTCATTTTTATTTAAAAGTGATTAATGGAGGATAAAATAGAGGGTCTGTTCTCTTGTCACGAATGAGAAAGCGTTTCATTCACAACCACAACAATTTTTCACTCCATGTAACTGGTTTTTCACTCATGCTCACGCTTAAAGTAATAAATGATTTTGAAGTGCAAATAATTTATCACACCTCACATCCTTCCATGGCCTCCATTGTCTGGTTAAGCATTGATAGACAGCTACGGAAAACAAGGATACGTAGCTACGAAAATCCATTTGCGACACTTCACTTTTAAGAATATAAAAACGTTGACCGCAGATTCGTCAACCACCGTGTGAAATAGCGATATGAACATAGCACGGTTAGTATAAAATATGGACTACGGACTGGGTATAGAACACGGACTAGAAAATAAAACTGAAAAATCAGTACAAAAGGGCTCGCGACCTGTTACTTTCCAAACGTTTACATTTGAAGAAACATTCAAATAAAGGCTGAAAGCAGAAATATTATCTTAAGCGTTGCGTCTAGCATAAAACGGCAGCCGGGGAGGGTTTTCAAAAAACTAAATACCGGGCAGTCAGAAACTTTTGCCCTTTTTTCACAAACATTGTCCGTTTTTTGCTAGAGACGTTAAAGTCGTCTAGACGTATTTAACGTCTCAGACGTTAAATGCGTCTGGAATTAAAACGGGACGCATTAAAATAGATACCCTGGGTGCCAGAGGTTTTTATTTTTTAGTGAAAACGGCGAGTTTGAGCGGCGAAGCCCCGACAACGAGGCGCAACGCGCCGAGAAAAAATAAAAACCTCTGGGCACTCGAGTACACAACCTCATTTCCATGCGATTTGTGGATCGGATATCTCACCAAACCGGTTTTAATCCTTGGGGACCAACGCGTGCCTGTTTGTTTACATTAAATCTGGTGACAATATTCCGCGGTCGAGACAGAAATACTAAATCAAATCCACTCAGTGGAAAAGATACATCGATGACATTTTTTCACTGTAGAGTGTTGAGAAAAAGTGGAGACAGAAGATTTTATTGTCCTTGCAAACAAACATTAATCTCAGACAAAGAAGTAAACTTTCTGGATACAACCGTTTTCAAAGGCGAGAGATTTAACAAACAAAGAATCCTTGATATCCGCACGCAATTAATCCAGTACACTTATTTCTCTTCCTGTCACCTACCGGTGGTCAGCGAAATCGTTCAGCGAGAATACCTGCAGCTCCAAAGCACGCCACCGTGCTAGAGATAAAAATAAAATAGAGATAACAATTTTCCTCGTTCAAACAAAACTCTAAAGGTCACACTCCACGATAACACGAATTAATAAGTCGTGTCTGGCCTGTCAACACCTCTTTTCAAGACATCCTTGCGCTGAATAGATTTCAACAGCGCTTCTTTCTGAACTGGCTTGAGTTCTCTGATATTTGAAAATTTGGATACTAAAGAGTAATCCACAGCGTTTCTTAAAGATCGCAAAAAGCCGCAATCTCTATCTACGTCCGTCATTGTTGTTTGTGTGGCTTCACTTTGGGAAACCGGTTTTTCACGCGCCCGTGGCGAATTGTTTTGGTCCAGCCAATCGAAGTTGCTGTTGCATCATTAACTCCCGGTAGAGTCTGGAAACAAGTAGGAGTAACCAATCAGCGACCTAGTTCAGATTCTGAACTAGATCCTCGCATGGAAATGAGGTTGTATATTCGAGTGACCAGAGGTCCGTCTCGCGGCTTCTTCTAACCGTTTATGCGGTTAATTTTACTCATGATATTCGAGAACGGACCTCTGGATCCAGGGTGTAAAATAGACGGCCAAACAGAAAAAAAACACAAGATTTTCTAAACAAAGCTGTTCTCGGAAGTGACTGGACACGACTAAACTCGTCGCCAAATAAATTTGAAGAGCTCGAATGTACAATTAATGCTAAATTCGTCCCAGTTAAGGCCATCTCGTTTTTATACCAGACGTATTTAACGTCTAAGACGTTAAAGTCGTCTGTTAAGTGCGTCTGATCCGTCTGGCCTATTTTTCGTTTTATACTAAGACGTTAAAGTCGTCTCGAGATGACTTTAACGTCTCAGACGATATTAACGTCTCTAGCAAAAAAAACGGCCATTATCATTTGAACTAGATGCGAGTACTCGATTTCTGTACAGAAATACCAAGCGATTTTTAAGCCGAAGTGGAAGTTCAAATTTCCAGTTTAACGAAAGACCTTACTTTCGGACCAGCAGATACATGCTTCTCGTGAAGAAGATGTTACATAAAAAGGAAAAGCTTTTCCTAAAAGGTTTCAATACCTTTCCTGCAGTCTTATTTTAACTGTGTGTATTTTTAGTTTCAGAATATTGTTATTTTTCTCTACAATTGCCTTCACCCGTATTTGTCTAACCTTATTTTATGTTAATTTCAAGTTGAAGTTCCATGCACCTGCTGTCATTTTGCAGTTATGAATATTCTTTCAGTTCAGTAAACTCTTCTTTTCCCAACACACAATTCATACTAAGAGAAAGATGTTGTTTACAACATAAATAGGTTTGAATAGTTTTCTTCACAGTTTCACTTCTTTAAATAATATTTTGCAATGGTTGTGGACTTTAGTCCCCACTCAGTTTCCTACCATAATACTATATACAATACAACATGCGTTATGGTTGTCTTTAAGAACTTCAGTCCTCACTCAGCTTTCCTACCATAATACTATAAACAATACAACATGCGTTATGCTGGAATTCTATCTGTCCTAACATACACAGCATAAAATAGGCCAAATATTTGAGGATTAAGAGAATGAAGAGCAAAGTTGTCCTATTGTGTCCTTAACTGCCTGCCTTACTTCTGTCATCTTCCAGCAGTAAAGCGCCGGGTTTATTGACGAGTTTTACAATACCAAGGTCGTTGTTGCTGTAAACAAAGCAAGATTAGTAGAGGAGGAGATCGTTTTGACTCCTCCAAGACGTCATTATACCTTGTGGTAGATAACAAACTGCTAACGTCGACTGCACCCACAGTGCACTGGAAACTGCCTTCTTGTATCGCGCTATGTTCATTGGAATCCCTTGGTTTGGTTGTTCTTGATGAATGCTGTCCTGTACTTGGTTTTGATGATGACGGAGAGTGAGGAAAATTTTGGTATAAGAGACAATTGAGGTGACTAGACACAGTGATATAACTATGTATCCATACGAACTGTTTATAAGGTGATTCCAAAAATACATTGCTGTGCCGACAATAGACACAACCCAGAAAACAGTTATAGTAATATAGGTCCTCTTTAATGTTACAACTTGTCTGTATCTGAGCCCCAACAACAGAGCAAGAAGTCTGTCCACACTTATTGCGGTCAATGTCATCAAAGACACTTGTGGTAAAAATTCCAACAAATGCATGACGACAAATGTTCCATACCTCGTTTGCCATTGACAACAAATAAGCAACACCAAGAGGCTCCACAATGATACCAACACAAAGATCAGTTGTCGCTAGGGTACGATACAAGAGTTTGGAGGGCGGATGAAGAGAAGTCTCCTTGTGAAGGGCAATTAGGATCAGAGTATTCCCCAAAAATGCAGTGATGGACAGAACAATATGCAGCACTGAAAAACAGAATAGTAGATTGTGTATCCCTGCAGATAATTCTACCGAGCAAACCAATTCCTCTAATGTTTTCTGACTTCCATCATCAGCAAAGTTTGGGTTTGCCATGTTTTCTGACTTCCATCATCAGCAAAGTTTGGGTTTGCCATGTTACTCAGTTGGATGCGTGTATGTGGGCAAAATATTGCTTGTTGGTAAGGAAAAATGTTTGAATATCTCAGTTATGACAACAGCTTTTATAATTACGTCAGTTTATTATGTTATGACGTTTAAGAAACATCACCTGCGTGAACGAAAAATATAACTTAGAATATCCTGTCAAGTTCTGTTAGCAACTTACAAATAGTAGTTGTAGTGCGTGTTAATTTAGGAACACAAGTGTGTTAAGACGAAGTTCGTTCAAGGCAGTTTTCTTTTCATAAGTGGAGCGAGTGCACAATGTGCGCAACAAAACGACAACACCCTTTGCTTCGGGTATATAAGCTTACAATACTTAATCATTTTCTATGCTTCTTTTCGCTCTAAAACTCGTAAAGCGAGCGATTCAAGATTCGCTAAAAAAACTGCGAGGATTAGGTTTTTACTGCTGGCAGTCTTGAGAACTCGATGGAAGGCAAAGTTGTTTACCGTGTGATGCTAACCGCTGGCAAGCGCATGACGGGTTGTTGACACGGTGTTGGCATCAGTGTTTCAAATTGCTTTTTAGTCAATGGAAATTTTGCGAATGAATTCAGTAGCTCCAAAGAAGTCTTTACACCGATTTTTCCCTTCTCTCTACACCTCCAATCTAATGTTAGCGCTCGTTCAATTTCTCTGCGATCACGCGCTAAGTAATCGTAAGAGATAAGAGAACGTCTAATTCAATAAGTAGATAAAAAATTTCGAAAAAAGCTCCCCGTCATTCCTAAAAGTAAACCCCATCCACAAATTAAAAATTAATCACAACCCCCAGAGATTTCCGATAGTTATCAGCTTCCATCATTCATCACCCCGACCCCCACCTCTTGAGGCGATAGTCTTAGTTTGTCACCAAGATAAAACCCAGAAATTTGTTGGTTATTTTATAACTTTCCTTTTACATAAGCCTGCCTATTAAAGACCTATATGGGCAGAGGTTTTGGCTTGTCTTCTTGACCCACATGAAAGCCCACATCAAAGCGGTTTTAAGGAAACTATTTTCCCCCTCACCCTCCCAAAGGGTAGCTTCTTCCTTATGTTGGACAATAAATTACCATTTACCCAGACTCCTTTAAGGGGGTATCGGGTTGAAACAAATACAGACTGCATTCGGTTCGCTTCGTTCGCCGATTTCCCATCGTTCTCCATGATATATCAAGGGCTTTCCTGACGGTTTTATATACGCCAGTTCAGGCACCAGTTAGTTATGATCTGCGTCATGAACCTGTTGACTCTATACCATTCCCCCCTTTAACTGCAATAATAATAATAACAAATAAATATGACGTTAGAGTAGTTTCAGACTGAGTTCTCCTGAGCTTTTTGTATTTATAGTGTTAATTTTGAAACACGACTGTTTTTTCCATTTTTTCTTCATGCATAAAAATCACAATAAAAAATAATTTGTATCATGTTTTGTCAACTAAAGGCTGGTTCTCATATAATCGTCCCGGTCGTCCCGGTCGTCCGAGTCGTTTCAAAAGTTTTTTTGCAAACGACTCAGACGATCGGGACGACTCAAGCGATTTGGGTTCTCATATGATCGTCCCGGTCGTCTCGAACGTCAATAGCGCAGTCGTAAACTGTGTCCGACAACATGTTTTGGGCAATAATACTGCATTCTGGGCTAGATTTGGGTCGCTTCGATCGCCTAAGTCGTTCCGGTCGCCTGAGAGTAGTTGTCATATGATCGTCCCCGATTATTCACGATCGTCCCAGTCGTCCGGATAGAACACAGTTCTATCCAAGCGACCACGATCGTCCCAGTCGTCCGGGTCGTTTGCGATCGTCCCGGATCGTCTGAGAAGTGTTCTCATATAATCGTCCCGGTCGTCCGTGCACTTTTTGAAACGACTCGGACGACCGGAACGACCGGGACGATTATATGAGAACCAGCCTTTAGTGACAACTATTTGAACGATTAAATAACTGCGTTTGTGTCCTTACACCAGGAACAGGTTTCACTATATAACATTATTTTGAAATTTCAACCGAACAAAAGGCTACCAAAAGCTGCAGTCAGGTAATTAAGTTCAGTTTAATTTCAGACAGCTTTTAAGTAAAGATAGGCATGAATGAGGCGGCTGCTTATCAGCTATTCTTTGTGTTAAAGTTTAGGTTATTTATATTTTGTAAATTAAACGTCGCGTCGACGTGTACTTGAATCGTGGGATTATCCCAGATATGTTTTGAAAAAACTACCATTTACTTCTATGATTATTTGGTGGGATGAAACACAACACACTGTCAAAAAAGTAGTTAAAGTAAAATAATCACGCTGCACGCATTGTTTGTTTAGCCTAATTATAACTTTATACAACAAAACTATATTGACAGTTCAGCCAATGACATTTTACTACTTTTGAAGTTGAAGATACATGCTATTTGCAAAGCAAATATTAAGAAAATTGCTTTTTCGCAAAAGTTAAACTGTCTTTCCGCTGTGTTAGAGATTACGGAAAAGAAAATGACCAACAAATAAAGATAATTTAAACACAACCGCAAACATGTTTCATAATTTTAAGATTAAAGTTGCGTAGATCCTGCTAGGTAAATGAAAGAAACTTGTATAAAAAATTTAGGGAAAATAAAAAATCCCACAATTATTTATTCTATTTTGGAGACGATTGTCTCAATATTTCAGTTATGACAATATTTTTTCAACTACCCTTTTATGCCTAGTTCAGTGATATCACCTGCCTGAACGAAAAAAATAACTAGAATATCCGGTCACGTTCTGTTTAATTCTTTGCAAATATTAGTAAAGGTGCGATACAAGTGCGCCAGTAAAACGACGTTTTGGCACACAAGCTAGTTTTCGTTTCGTGTGCAAAATAACTAAAAATAAACTTGATGATTCAATTTTACCTAAATGCATAAAAATAATAAAAATATGATTTGCATACAAAATAAAATATGCTGCATAAGTTATCATGTTTTGTCTACGAAGTTGTAATAAGCGGAACTTTCAATATTCGAAACTATACGGGAAATTCAAATTTGCAGTTCAGCCAAAGACATTTTATTTTTTTTGAAATTGAACATGCATGCTCCTTGCGAAGAAAATGTTAAGAAAATGGTTTTCAGTCCTCAAACGTGAAACTGCCGTTTCACTTCATTCTCTTTTGTGTGTTGTGTTATAGAGCACGAAAAAGTTTTTCGTAAGTTTGAACGTGTTGTCAGTCGTTTGTTCACTTTTTCAACTGATTGATGGCGTAAAACGATATTTTTTCTCCATAACATCGGTGCAGTTTTCGGCTTAACTGCATTGTATAAAACAAAAACCCAAACGCTACCAGCTTTTACTGACAATTTCTTATAATTTATACTGACACCTGTGACAGTTGATAAGAAGGCGAAGAAGAGCCATTTAAATATCTTATTTATTTCACCTCTGATTACCTCGCAAACGTTGTAGTGAATAAACTTAGACGCACAAATAGATAGTTTCTCTCGCCTCAGCTTTCAGGGTCGCTTTTGGTTTCCGCCCTCCAAAACCAAAACGTTCTTGAGTTCGACTTATGGGCAAGTCTGGGTTTTAGAAAGGTTTTCAATGGTGTCGAAAGTAATTTAGCTTTTGCTTTGGTTTGGCTACGCTTTGTGATTGGCTTAAAAATCTCGCGCCACGTTCTTAACCAATCAGAAGTTTCTAGTTCAGCACAGCGAGGAACAGGCCAGTGCTGCAGCAGATTGCAATTGAAAATCCTAGGAGAACCAGGGGCAGTTAGTCGGGGTGGAACGAGATAAAAACCCGGCAAAAATCGGCGCGACGACAGCTTTCTAGCAAACTCTCGTTGCGCCGATTTTTGACGGTTTTTTACCTTGATCCGTCCCGACTAACTGCCCCTGGGTCTCCAAGCATGGCAATTGAAGGGTGGGAAGTAAACAGCCTACGTCAAATTTTGACATTTTTCCACTCTCAAATTGTCTTTTCAGCCAAAAAATATGTTTTGACCTGAAAAGCCATATAGTATGCTTTTTGTCGCCAAAATGCATTTTGTCCTTTTTTGTGAGAATGCAGAATCTCATGGTCTGATTCGCTTTTTTTTTTACTTTAACTTGCAAGAACTTTGTCATTACTTTAGCAAGGGGGTGGTTTCACGGCTAAAAAACACAATTTGGTAGTGAAATATTTCAAATTCGATAAAGGCTGTTTATGTCCTCAGCTCTTCGCGGAGTTTACTACCTTCTATGCTACAACCATCCCACAGCTTAAACAAATAAATTCCACCAGGTTTCAACACAGCTTTGCCAAAGGCTGATTCACAAAGATTCTGTTAGTGAGACAACTTAAATTCAATCTGACACAGACCATGCATATAATAATATAATAAATAAGTTCTAATGAAAACCATTTTTAAAGTGAAGAAATGTTCATCGCAGTTGTGTTTGCAAATTAAGCAATGTAAAGAAGCCTGAAAAAAAATTCAGGCTTCAACAGCATTTGAACCCATGACCTCGGCATTACCGGTGCGATGCTCAAACCAATTAAGAGACAGTCTCCGGCCGATCTGGTTTGAAAAATAGATTTCGCACATTTCTTGTGTGTTGGAAGACTTTCATGTACTTATACTAAAACCACAATCCGTTTGTCCGGATCTTTTAAAATTTTCGATTTTTGAGAGATTTTCGGTTCCCACGAGCGAACGCTCGTGGAAGCCCATATCGAGGCTTAAATTTAAGGCAACTTTCAAGATTAATTTTACAAGAACTAACAAACTCTTTATAAAACAAACACCACCATCAGTAATATTATGTCTTATTTAACTAATAAAGTGACTTTTGTAAACATTGAGTGTGAAACAAGTCCACAGCGAAACTAAAACGAACCCGATACATGTATCTCATTGCTTCATGAAAACACGTGAAAATGGGTCAAATTCAAACTTTATTTTTGAAAAAGTGCGGCAGTCTATTTCAACCAAACCAACATAATTGGAAAGAAGGTAACATTTAGAATGTCATTACAGAAAGAAACCTTGTGGTACCTCACTGGTAAGAAAAATATAGCTGCGTGAACTTGCCAAATTTTCAAAATATCCAAGTTTTGCCCCATTTTGAAAGACTCGTCAATAAGAAGCCTTGTAGCATCTTCACTCGTAGACGGATCTAAAACCATCAGAGATAAAGGAAAAACTAATTAAAATACCTTTAACTTCATTTTAAAGCGAACAAAACATTTTTGAACTATTAAATCTTGACTTACCTTGCAAGCATATTTTGTACAGCTTCATCGTGTTGGAATTTCGCTCGATGTTTCCAGACGATAAAAACAATCGCTGGCCCCAAACTTTGTATGGAGAACACTTGGAAAACCAAACAAATAAAACTGTTTCTCAAGGGCCTTCACAACTAGTTCAGTTTGCTTTGAATGCAATGGATAGAGCTATGAAAATTTGCTGAAGTGATCTACGATGTGAAGAACCCAGTTGTGAGTGGGACTGCAAGCACATGGTAGGTTTCTAAAGTATATTAGATCAATTTCCACGTGTTTCAAAAATTCGTCGGCCATTTGTGGTTCAATTACAGGTTCTTTCACGTGATCTGTGACACTTCGTTGTTGATGATGCAGTTTACAGAGAGATACGAATAGTGTTACTACATCTTGTTATATTTCTGTAAATGACTGGCGAATATATCTTTTGTATCGGTCAAGTTTGTCTCTTCCTCTATGTGCTATAGCACAGTAGGCTTCACTTGTTGAAAATGTCACACTGTAGGGTCTACTTTTTTTTCTTAATTGTTGCCACATTATTCTTCGTAAGGCCTTCAATCTCTTTGGAATCCACTGTGGTAAGCCATTTTTTTCGCTCTATCGTGGAATTCGTCGTTCAGAAATACGGTTAGGTCATTTTGTTTTCCTTTTCTAGACGCTTTTAGCGATTCATTTTTTTCATAGAACAGGCTTTCTTTGACGCAACTAGCGGTTTTTTCTACCATTCTAAGTATTCCTTGTGCAGAAATGTACCTTAGTTCATTTCAAAGTGATCGTGAAAAAAATCTAAGGCGTCGTTCACACTTGGTGCCCGAGCACGGTGCTTGGGTACGATTATCGCTGGGCACTAATGTGAACACACCTTTTTTTCAAGTACCCACGCCAGTATTCGGGCACGGGAACCGTGCCCGAGTACAAGGTCGAGACCTTGTACTCGGGCACTAAAGTGGGAACCGGTTCCCAGTGTGCACACGTTTTGTGTTAGTTCCGAGGCACTACACCCACAAACCACTGCTTTGCGCATCAACAACAATTTATTCAACAAGAAACAACAACAACAATGTATAATTAGTATAATAATGAAAGAGTTGACTGATTTGTTTGCCCTGCAAATAGCTGGAAAGCTAATCGGGGCGGGGCAAAACAAGTACATGAAAAATACAAATATCTACAAAATCAAAAACCTTATACTATTGAAAAGCCTTGCAGATTGCACATAATAATGAATAAAAACACAGAAGTTAAGTGATCAGATTGAATTAAGACAAGGATTCTCTGACTATAGTAAGTGTATCTATGTACTTATACTTTATTAATAATCATGGAGATTTGAATATAGTCATCCTCCTTTTCTAAAATATTGAATAGCAATTTGCGGAGAGCTCTTTTGAAAGCATTCTTAGGAAGATCCGTTATATAGCGTGGTATCTTATTCCACAGCTTTACTCCGAGCCGAGAGAAAGAATTGACAATCATCGACAATTCCTTGGTACACTCAGAATGTGAACATGTTGATATCTTGGGTACCCAGTGTCTGAACGCAGCACCATTTTGTGCCGGTACCCAGGGACTAGTGCTCGGGGACCAAGTGTGAACATAGCCTAAGGTATCGACCTTGTATCCGTGCCTGAGCACCGTGCCCAATTATTGGCACGGGCACTTACAAAAAGCCGTGTTCACATTGGTGCCCGTCAGGCACTGTGCCCGGGCACGGTGCTTGGGCACCAAGTGTGAACGACGCCTAAGTCTCCATTGGACTCAAATGCGCATGTACGAATAATTGAATAAATAAATATTTGGACGAGGTGACCTGGGACTAATAAGTAATCATACTAAGAAATATGTAGGAATTTTCCAACTGATATCCTGGTGGTCAAGAGGAGATGAAGATGGACTGTGAATCGAGAAGTCTCGGTAAGTACCATGTTTAAAAAAATAAAAAGAAAAGTCAGGGGGATAATGGATGGAAGTTTCAGGGGGGTAGAAAAGTGAGAAGTGGAACATAAGAGTGAGAAGGGTAGTAAGGAAAGAGAAGTGGTCAGGGGGGTGTACATAGGAGGGGACGCCACATAATTTTTTTTATATATTTTTTGGCACTATTCTTTTTAGACCCCCCCAAAAACCAAGCCCCTACTTTTCAGACCACGCCCCATAAATAAAATTCCTTTTTAGACAGTTGATACCCTGGATAACAAAAACCTAGGTTGAGTAAAATATAACCTAGTTTGAAAAAAAAAACTAGTTTGAAAAAAATCACCTGAAGATAATTTTGACCTGTAACATATGCAGTAGTGCGCATACTTAAAATGGAGATCGTACGAAACGTTTTTTGGTCGTAAATTTCTCGAAATCTAGTTGTACGACCTACAGTATGCTCAATTTTTGACATTTTTAAATATACATCGACCTCGATCTGCAGAGAATTTTATTTTCAAAATCTGTAATACAAATCTGTAAAACAGATTTTAAAATATTTTTCGAAATTCCTATTTTTGATATTTTCGTTGATATACGAATCACTTACAGATTTTTGTTTTAACTTGTAATAACGTTTGTTTTTATCCAAAGTTTAAATGGTAAGATTTTGAGGTAGGGCCGGTGGTTTTTCAAGTCAAACGTCCTCATAGAATTAGAACCCAGTCTTCTGAAAACCACTCGATCGCTTCTTTTTAAGCCACGTCTAGCAAGAGGATGGTGAAATTACAAACACCCATTGTCTTGTACGATGTGACTTTGTAATTGTTGCTTGTTCCCACAAATGGTCAACTGTGATCGACATTATCGAAAGCATCTGGTGACCCGCATAAACTGTAGTAAGACACCTTAAATATTGTTTATTCAGTTCAACTCTAAAAGACTGATTATCTCGCAAACGTTGCAGCCTGTTATAAACTCGTACTACTGTTCGTGCCGAGCTATATTGATCGCATTAGGTTCCACTTTGCACCGGCATTTCTTGTGCTACACGGCAGTGACACGACTTGGGTTCAAACGCAGTGCACATTTCAAACCTTGTTCGATCACTATGGTTCGCCTCGGCACTAGCACGACATTTCGAGACGTATCAAACAGGCCTTACACTATAAAAACAAAATTTCCGCACACATTTACATTTTGAAATAGTACATGATGTAACGTCAGTCTACCATGATAATATATATTGCAAAATATTTACATAGGGCGAGCATCGTGCTTGCTCTTAAAATACAGCGTTTTATATTTAACAAAACTGAACATTTTTAACAGCAAAGTTGTCCGATTGTGTCACTTGCTTGTCTTACTACCAGTGGTTAGGCTGCAGATTGTAGTTAGGGTCGTAGCAACTAATAAACAATTTCCCGACCTTAATGTAAAATTTTTAATTTCCAACATCGCGGCTGTTTTCCGAATTGCGGTAGAGTTTTCGTTAGGAACAATCCGAGAGCAAACGGTGGATGAAAAATGCTCACTTTTCTTTCTGTGAAAAATATCACACCAGGCAGAATTTCTAAAGTAAAAATATCAGTTGTACAAAGCTTGTTTCCAAAATTGTTTTAGAAAGCTACAATCGGTTCTATTGTAATCTCTACAAGTTTAATTATTATTTCTGGAAACCATTCTATAGATATCTGCCGTAGAGTATCCGAAATTTTCCTGAAAAACGACCAAAATTTTTTTTTAGTGTGCGCCTAACTACAAAATATAGCATGCGGGAGTTGAAATTTCCAGTTTAACGAAAAAAGTTACTTTCGGACCAGCAGATGCATGTTTCTTGTTAACTATGTGTATTTTTAGTTACATAATATGTTTATCTTTCCCCATCATTGCCTTCACCCGTATTTATCTCACCTCATTTTATGTTAATTTCAATTTGAAGTTCCATACACCTGTCACTTTGCAGTTATGAATATTCTTTCAGTTCAGTAAAACTACACTCTACTTTTTGCAACACACAATTCATACCAGAAGAAAGATGCTGTTTACAACATGAATAGGTCTGAATAGTTTTCTTCATTTCACTTCGTTAAGTAATATTTTGCAACGGTTGCCTTTAAGGACTTTAGTCCCCACTCAGCTTTCCTACCATAATACTATATACAATACAACATGCGTTATGCTGGAATTCTATCTGTCCTAACATACACAGCATAAAATAGGCCAAATATCTGAGGATTAAGAAAATGAAGAGCAAAGTTGTGCTATTGCATCCTTAACTGCCTGCCTTATTTCTTTCATCTTCCAGCAGTAAAGCGCCGGGTTTAATGATGAGTTTAAATAGACAAAAGTCACTGTTACTGTAAACAAAGTAAGATGAGTAGATGAGGAGAGCTCGTTTTGAGTCAGCCAAGCCGCCATTATACAATAAGGCAAATAACAAACAACTAATGCCATCTGTACCCACAATGCACTGGACACTGCCTTCTTATATCTCGCTATGTTCATCGGAATTCCTTGATTCGGTTGTTCTTGATGAATGTTGTCATGGACTTGGATTTGATGATGACGAAGAGTGAAGAAAATTTTGGTATAAGAGACAGTCGAGGTGACTAAACACAGTAATATAACTATGTAGCCATACGATCTGGTTATAAGTGGATTCAAAAAATACATTGCTGTGCCGACAATAGACACAACCCAGAAAACGGTTATGGTAATATAGGTCCGCTTTAATGTTACAACTTGTCTGTATCTGAGCCCCAACAACAGAGCAAGAAGTCTGTCCACGCTTATTGCAGCCAATGTGAACAAAGACACTAAGCACAAAACGGAGCCTGTGGTAAAAGCTGCATCAGATGCGTGGCGACAAATATTCCATCGTTCGTTCACCTCAGACAACAAATAAGCAACACCAAGAGGCTCCACAATGATACCAACACAGATATCAGTTGTCGCTAGGGTACGATACAAGAGTTTGGACGGCGGATGAAGTGAAGTCTCTTTGTGAAGGGCAACTAGGATCAGACTATTCCCCAAACATGTAGTAATGGATAGAACAATATTCAGCACTGCAAGAAAGATCAGCTGATTGCGTATCCCTGCAGATAATTCTACCGAGCAAACCAATTTCTCGAATGTTTTGTGGTTTCCATAATCGGCAAAGTTTGTATTTGCCATGTTGCTCAGTGGGATGCGTGTACGAGCGAAACAAAATACCACTTCTTGGTTAAGACAGCTGTCTTAATATCTTGCAGTTATGACAATATTTTTTTATCTACCTCTTATGTATTTAGTGACATTTTTAATGAAAAAAATCACCTGCGTGAACGATGCAACACGATATCATAGTAAATATCAGTAATGGAAAAAGAAAAGATGTCTTGTTTCATCTCTTCTAGTGACATTTTTAAAAAAAAATCACCTGCATGAACATTGTTTCTTTGTCCATTACTTATATTTACTATTGCATCGTGTTGCATGTTTTTCTTATTTTCTATTGCTTTGTTATTTACGGTTATTTTTATGTACTTTGTCACTTCCGTTTATGCTGTTATGGTATCATATTTAATGCCTCGCCCCCTTTCAAATTTCAAATTGTAACGGTTTTTGCCTTACGAATCATTACCTGTAAGACCCCGATGAAGAAAGGCTGTGCCTTTCGAAATAATGGATATTTTACGAATATAGTCGTTTCCGTATCGTTAATCAGCCTTGCTTTTTCATC